>JAAAKQ030044197.1:0-16573 GCA_010016005.3 Zanna intricata
GGTAGACATTTACAGGATATCATTTTTAAAACCAACTAAATTAAAACTGCATGTTATGTACTTTCAAACAATAAAATTATTTTTACTGCATGTCGCTTTTTTTTTAATACGCACCTTATTGAAATCGGAAAGTTCAATATGACTCACCCTGTATATTGTCCATTGTACTTCTAGAAAACTCTAGAAAAGTCTGTTTGTTTATTAATTGTACTCTATTTTTAAAACAATTTTAAACAAAATAAAAAATTACATTAATTACAAAACTAAACTTTCTCAATCCAAATTGCCAAACAAGAATTCATTCTTCTGTAAAAATAGTAATACAAACAAAGATACAATCTTACCTTTTCTAGTAGGTTCCATAACTTTTCGCCAGATTCGAAAGGATAAGATTTTACACAACAAAGATTGAACTATTTTAATATTAATATAAAAATGTAAGAATGTTTATCACTTTAATTAGTTATAAATTTATTTTTTGGACTTTAATCTATATTAGGAGTTATAATAATTTTGATAAAAACCTTTGTACTTCAACAGTGTTGCTGTTTTTGGCTACATTTTTTAGGTAGTTAGGAGGAGTATTAAGGGTTTTAGATAGATTTTGTAAGAAAGCTACCTATTGTAATGGGTACCATGATTCAACTTCTGGGAAATTTTAACAGAAAACTTCCGGGAAAACCAGTGTTTTTGGTGGTTGAGTTTCAATTAACCATACATCTCAGGAATGGTAGACCTAAGACTGCATAAAACTACTCTTCATTTACATTCATACATACATCCTCACTCATCCTCTGAAATAATACGTTACGGTGTTTAACGAAGCTAAACCACAAAAGAGAGTACCTCTTGGGTATGTCTATATAAATAGGACACAATTTCTTTCTGGGCACGGTGATTTTAGGCACAGGCTTGCTCAGTACACCCTATTTGGGATGACGTCCTTAGTGTCAGGTGTTGAATGATGTCTTTCATGTATTGTATGAATGTATGAAATATGATATGAAGCATATTATAAAGGTTATTTGCAGGCTTGATGTTATCAGGTCAATAACAAACAGGTAAGGTACCTTTGATTTACGAGAAAACTGGAAAAACCAGGCCAAGTGGAATATAGTAGAGGAGGTTATAAAGTTTTTGGTTTTGGAAGAATTGCTAGGGCATTTAGGATATACTGACTCCTGTTTGGGCATTTTCTCATTTTATGATTTTTAGTTTAACTGTTTTTGATTTATTTCCACTGGTAGTTATTTTTTCCTAGTGGCTTATTGTTGCGACATGTGTACCTTTAGTTTTTGTCTGTTGGGTTAGTGTGGTGTAGCATAGGGTTATTCTTTCATTTTATTATTTCTGCTCCAAATTTTTCTATATCTCATTACTTCGGTCAAGTCCATTTTTAGGTTTAGTTTGTTTGTTTTGTGTGTAAAGTGATTTTATCAGTTCAGAAGACTGATGGAAGTGTCACTATAGCATTTCCATCAGAGGCATCCTGACAGAGACCATGCTAATGAGAGAGAGAGAGAGAGATGTCAGTTGGTTTAAGGATCTGAAGATAATCTCTTATTATCAGATCTGAAGCCCTTGATGGGCTTTACCAGAGGTAAACTTCTACCCTTCTTCCCCTTGATGGGCTTTACCAGAAGGGGTAAAATGGTGACTAGAAGTGTCACATGGCGGGATCTTCTCTTTCAGGATCAGGATATTTCATAAGTGTGTAAATGATTTGTAGTTTCTTTTACGAGTTCACTATTAAATCACATAAGAAAAACATTACACCTTTAATTAATAAAGATTATAAATTATACTTTGACTGTAAGACATGGCTCCTTACGTATATGTAATAATTTAAGTGCTGTCAGCTTAAGAAGACATCTAAAATGCACACTAAAGGCATTGCTGTTTGGTGTCCCTGTGATTTGATATGAACCAAAAGATCCTCTAACTGATTGTTATTTCTGTTTAACTAATGTTTCTGGAATTTCTAAGAAATATAAACACACTGAACTCTACCTTCTTTGCCATCTGCACTCAGACCTGTACCTCACAGTTAATCTATTCCAGTTACTACAGTTCCTGAAAACTTGTTTCATGAAAACAAGTCATGTAGAAGCAGACATTATGGAAGAAGACAATCATGATTCAGACTTTGAATTACAATTCAGTGAGCACAGCTTATATCACAAGGTAACTAAATAACTTGGTAAGAGATTTAAATTATCAGTAAATCAAGCTGAACCTCTAAGCTAAAATTGCAAGTTTGGAATTTACTTTAAAAAAATACAAAAATCTTGTGAAATTGAAGTCAACAAAAGACTTTTCTCAGTACTTTGCTGAAGAAAATTACTTAGCTGTTAAATATTAATGATCTTATGTTACAATTAGAGTAAGTTCATGAACCTAAGAAGTGGTGGCTTTTCATCAATTCCTTCAAGTATAGCTTAAAAGCAGTTCTACTTCACAGTAGTAGTAAATATCCTTCTCTAACATCGGTTATCATCTTTTATCATCTGTCTGGGAATTAATATGAAAAAAAACATATGATGTTTAAACTGTTATTGAAAAGGTAAGTAATAAAGAGGGTAGTTAACATGTGTGATCATTTAAAAATAATAGCTTTTTTGTTATGCAATTAAGGTATGCAAAATACTGCATGTTTATTTCTAAATCAGACATCTCAGGTAGGGATCAGCATTATCTAGTAAAACAGTGGAAGAAACATGAGAATTTAAATTCTGGTGAAAAGAAAAACATTCATAAAAGAAATCTTAACTGCCTCTTCTTATCAAACTGAGAAAAAAAAATTTTTTAAAGTTAGGGAAGAAGAACAGTCATGGATTCTTGTATATTAAGGAGAAATAACCAAAAGTAAGAGAAGCAAAAATTAAAGAACAGATTTTTGTTGGCCCATGGTAAGGGAACTGGTGAGAGATGTTTAGCTTGGTGTTGACTGAAGTAGAACTCACTACCCCACTGAGTTGGTCTAATTGTGTACTCACCATCGCAAATCAGCTGTTTTTGAAGTCGAGAGTTCTAAGGTTCAAATCCTAGTAAAGGCAGTTACTTTTATATGGGTTTGAATTCTAGATCATGAATACCAATGTTTTTGGTGGTTGGGTTTCAATTAACCATACATCTCAGAAATGGTTGATCTGGAATGTACAAAACTAACTTCATTTAAATTCATATATTTCATCCTCTGAAGTAATACCTTACAGTCATTCTGGTACCAAACAAAAAAAAAGGTAGCTTTCACTGCTTGGAGAGCATTTACACACTTGTGAAAATTTTCTGAGTGTCGATAAATCACAAAACTACCAGGATATACTACATAAGCTGGTAAATTCATATAGAACTATGGGATCTAATATGTCATTTAAATTCATATTCTCTTACCAAATTCATATCTGGATTTCTTCATGCCAAACCTTGCAGCAATAAGTAATAAACATGGTGAATGTTTTTACAAATATATTTTAGTGTTAAAAACTGTTACAAGACAAATTGAATGTTTATATGCCAGCTGATTATTGACAGATTTTTAATTTGAGATGTACCTGAGGCTATCTACAAAGGAGGGTTAAGAAATTTTTATACAAATATATGACATCTGATAACAGTTAAATTAACTTCCATAGACCTTTAATGTGTATTTCTATTAAACTGATGGGGATAGAAATATTTTATGTATGGACTGTTATCTGTGCAAAAAAAACATGCAAACAAAGATATCAGACTTAGAGAAACATAAAAAAAGTTTATATTGTATATTATTGTAATTTAACCATAGGCATTACAAGTGAAATAATTCTCTTTGAAGGGAAGAGATTCTTCAATATCTAGAAGAGGAATAGCCCAATATTCTTCACAGAAACAACATTCAGTTTGCTATTGTAAAATTATTCCCAGTTCATGGAGAGGTTAAGGACAAAATTAATAATGCTTGAATTCTCTATAGTACTTCTTGCTCACTCGATTTAAGCCTACCAGATTTTTACATCTAGGTTTAAGCAAAAAGTAGTATTCAAAAAGGAAACTTCCACAGCCTCAGGAACTTCAAACTGCTATTTGTGATTTCACCAAGAACATTCCAACTTTTGGGAGTCTTCAAGAATAAGAAAAAATGGGTGCGGATACGTCTGAATATTCATGTGGAACATTCTCTGACAACTACTATATGCTAAGTCGATATAATGTTTTGTTGTACAAGTGCATACAGTTGTATAGTTACTTTTCAAATGCACTGTATAAGAGATACTTTTACATTATCATAAACCAATTCAAAGTTAATATTCCTGCTAGTTTATTTGTAAAGTAGCAATACTGTAAAGAGGGACAGTATCCATATGAAAAATAGTGTAAAATATACTATATTTGTTGAGATTAACAACAGAAGTTGTTCAAACAACTTTTGATAAGTTAATCAGATCAGCCAAAATGACGTTTTTCTTTCCTAATGTGTACATTACCATTTGTTCAACTTTCTTTTTCTGTTTAGCCTCCAGAACTATCGTAAGGTATTACTTCAGAGGATGATATGTATAATGTGAATGAAGTGCAGTCTTGTACAATATCAGGTTGACTACTCCTGAGAAGTGTCGTTAATTGAAACCCAACCACCAAAGAACACCGGTATCCATGATTTAATATTCAAATCCGATTTCAATTTGTTCAACTAGGGAACAATAAGTAAACCCCCAAGGCCCACTGAGATGAGGATGATCGTATGAGATACAAATGAGGTTTAGTCCTGTACAGACTCAGGCCAACCATTTCTGAGGCACCGGCATCCACTATCTAGTACTCAAATCCATATAAAAGCAACTATCTTTTACTAGGATTTGAACTTCAGAACCTTCAACATTGAAAATCAGCTATTAAACAACTTATTTTTGATGGCGAATTAACCATTAGACCAGCTGAGATGGGCTAAAATGAAATTAAAAAAAAATTAATTGAACTGTTTACATAAGTAGAAAACGTATATTATATGAACTATGGGAATTTTATGAGGAAATTATGTACAAAAAAACAATGCAAATAAATCAGTTCATTATGTGTACTCAAAAATATATTTCAATAACAATACTGTTGCATATTACAATAAAAAAAGTATAAAATACAGTTTACAAAAACTTTCTTCAGAATATGTAAATATATATATATATATATAAAGTAACAAATCAACAAATATTGTGTATACAAATTTAATTTAATATTATGCATTTGTTTTGTAAACAAATCTTCACTATAACAAGATAAAAGAAATATTTACAGACATATTTATTATGCTTTGTAAAACAGTGACATACCTTATAAAATACTTATTTACAAAATTATTTAAACATAATTTTTTTTTAAATTATATTTCCCAAGACCAGCACTGAAGCATGCAGATTATTTACAGAGGTAACATATTTAATAGATTAATTATGAGGAATACATAGAATTGTTTGAAAATAGCATATTGTTATAAAGACAACAACTACTGCTAAGATATTAAGCTATTTTATTAATAATGTAATATGTTTAAAATGATTCAATATATATATATACATATACATTAAATCTTATTGATAGATATATCAGATAGATTAATATTTCTGAAATTGGTAATGCAAGTTATCTGAATAAAACTAATAATGCATGTGTATGCATACATCAAAAAATTGGAGTAGTGGAATATGTTTTTAAGAATGATTAATAATAAAAGGAAACATTTATGAAGAATGCAGTTCATTAAGACAGGGCATCTTAATTTTTGCTGTTTTATTATAAATTAGTAAAAACAAAAATCCATAAAATTCACATAATATAAAAATACTTTTACAAGATTTTTGAAGTATATATTTTTTTTAAAATATCCTTCCAATAACTACTACTTGTAAATAATTTACTTATAACATGATTATCTCAATGATTATGAGCAAAGCATAAAATTAATAACAAAAATTTACAGATTTTACAGTAACATTTTTCTAAAATGTTTGGCAACATTTTCTTATGATTTATCACTAAATATTTTCTTTAATAAATTTGAAATGATATAAGCTATGACTGAGCTTCATATAATAAATTTTTCAATCCCAGTTACTATTCATTAGAATATTAAAATTAATACATCACAATCTACTTTTTTTTCGAAACACATTGCATATCACTTGAAATATTATTGCATTTTTTGGAATATTATCTCCCTCCTTCAAATGCAATGTTCACATTTAATTTAATTTTATTTATTTCATTTTATTAAATACACATTTAATTTTATTTATTTCTTTATAAATAATGTTTTAAGTTAAAGAAAGAAGATAATTCATCCCTTTATCTGATTCTTACAATGACTTCATCCCATTCGGTTATTCACTAATTTGAAGATGTATACATTAAAATAAAATGAAATTAACTTTTGTGTTATTTATCATTTGATCAAGTTTCATAATTCTTAACTTCTAGTACTTTTATTTTTGTTTCACAATTGATATAAACTTGTGTACACTACAATGTGAGAATGCCACCAGCTTTTAAACATCAGTTTGAACTTTACCTTATTAATTACATTTCTTATTTTGCATTGTTTATTTTTAAAAAAATCTTTTAAAGTTTTTATTGACTTCTAAGCTGTTCTATTGAAGTAATTTTGTATGATTCAGAAGAAAAATAATACAAAATTATTGTGGATTTTTGGTGATACATTCTAATACATTTATTTAAAAATAAATGCTGTAGTTACAATAAATATTAATTTATTTCCTGTCTATCATCTGTAATAAAAAAAATTCATTCATCGTTATGAACCCTTGCGGTTCTACAGTCATTGTTATTATCTTTTTTATTAAGCAATAAAAATTATAGAAGAATGATACTTGCTTTTACACATACAGTTTCATAGATCTCATGAGTAAACTTGACATTTAAGCTAAACAAAAGTGGTAATTAACATATAAATTGTTAGATATGATATGTGTTGAAATTTCATCCCACAAAAAAAGTTTCAAGTAGAATTTATCATATGGAAATTAATGTGTGTATTTGTTTACAATGACAAGTGGATCTATCAAAATAATAACAAAAAGTAAAACAATCTATTACTTTAAATTTTATACAAAGAATGTTTTTTTTTGGGGGGGGATATTACATCTTTATTTCTAAGTGATATTGCACATTATTTTTAGTAATTTTTATAAAATGCAATCAAACCTTTTATGATATACTGCATTATATAAAGTTGACTAAGTAACAGTGGCTGTTTCAGAGCACGATAAACTGTCTTTTGATACTGATGTGTAGTATATAAAATTTAAGTTAACTGTGAGTAGTAGCATCTCGGCTTTTCATCTGGAGGTCCCGGATTCGAATCCCAGTCAGACATAGCATTTTTACATACGCTACAAATCATTCATCTCATCTTCTGATGTAATACCTACCGGTGGTTAAAAAGAAAAAAAAAAAAAAGGAGAAAAAGTTAAGTGATGTTTTGCATTTATTACATAAATGAAGTATTTATACTTTACTGAATTTACTTGATAATAAAAGCTTTCATAAATATAAACCTATATTGTAAAGTTTTATTGTAATTAAAGTTAAAGCAATATTGTAATAATTTGTTTAACAAAATAATATAGTATATTCATATATGTTAATTTACTATGATAATAAAAATTACCAACTTAATTAGCTTTATTTAATAGATATGTCTAATTTTGCATTGTAAATTATTTATTACCAGAAAATTTCAGATCCCCATACTCAAAAGCTTAGGTTTCCCAGAAAATAACTCTGGTCACACTACACTGCTTATCAAACTTAATTATGATTTCCAGTAATTGATTATTTCTAAATAAACATTGAATATGTGTAAAAGTAAATTTTTCTATAATGTAACATGACTATATTTCCCTCTTGGAGGCACTGGAGGAGGAGGATGTCCAGATATATTTATGTAATCATGAAGTTGTAAATTTTCAAGTAATTGGTCTGTTTCTTTCACTGATTCTTCATCACTGTTATCTTCATATTGTGCAGAAACATCATTGTTTTGCTCTTTGTCTGTTATGTCATTCTGATAATCACTTAGCAATATCTGATTAATTTTATTACACAAATTATTTGAGTTATTTGTATCATAATTCATTAATTGGTCATTTTTATTTAATTCAGGGAGCAAGTTATTTGTCCTACATAAAGGATGTGATGAACTTTCTGAATTTATCTTTTGAGATGTATTATGTAATGATTCTTCTGCTTTAAAACTATTAAAGCTTACTTCATTGCCTCTGGAATACAGGTCTTCTGCTGTTTTTTTTAAATGAATTTTTTGGTGATTTAATGAGCCTGGCATTGATAAGTCATTGTAGCAGTGATTTGAGATCTCTTCTTTAGAGAATGGTTGTGTTGGTGCAATTTCTGTTAGTGGGGGTGGGTGCACTTCAACAACCGCTATTTCTCTGTCCTTCTCATCTTTATCTTGTAATATATCATCCTCTACACTTGTCACACACTTTTTAAACTTATCTTCATCATCAACGTTACTAGCTAAATTTTCTTGATCTTCTAGTATTGTATCTTCTTCTGTAAGAGAGGTACTTCTACAAAGTAAACCTAAACATGATTTATTATCTGGCGTAACATATTCTGTTAGATCAGTTAAAGGGGGTGGCCTAGCAAGTCTTGGCTCTGCTGAAGATGGTGGGATATCATAATATAACATATTAATTGGCAGCTTACATCTTGAATCTTGTGGAATAGCAGTTACCTGAAATCAAACAGATTATAAACAATTATCTTGAATCAAATAATTATCTCGTGTGTGTTTGTAATAAATAATAGCAACAGCAGCAGAGTAACAAAAAATATGATGCTTCTCTGTTTTGTGACTATACTTAAATAATATATAGTTATGTTAATAAATTAGTAACATGCCATTTTGTCTTTATTATAAATAGTATCACTAAAATTACTTTAAATAGGGTTATAATAGATAGTATTCCTAATTTATCAAACAAAAAGAATGTACATGTTTTTAAGGTGCTGAATACAAGAAGAAATTAACCACACTTCTCAGGAGAGGTCGACCTGAGATTGTACAAGACTACACCTCATTCGCATTCATACACATCATCCTCTGAAGTAATACCTTACGGTAATTCTGGAGGCTAAGCAGATAAAGAAAGAAGTTATAGAATCCACTAACATTGATAACAACTTTAGTACTCTACATATACAAAATTAAAATCACATCTTAACAAACATTAAAAATCTCAAATATATAAACAAAAAACAAACAGCAATGATACAAATGGACATCCTGACCCCATAAGGCACCCTCCATGTTGCAGTTTCGGTCACAACACTACGGTCGTCTTCAGAATCCTGGCAAAAGGCATCACTCAGCCTTGTTCTTGTGCCTCAGTTAGGATGCCACCAATGCAAATACCACCATTGGTGTACTACTTGGACATGAACTCTTTAAAAGAAACATATCTATGTCGTGTATTTAACAAGAATGAGTGACATGAAGGAACTGAAATTACAAGTAGAAACACAGCTACCGACCCGACAGATTTAAAGTTGAGTTCAACAAGCAACCATACCATAACACAAAACAAGAAATAAAAATAAATTAAAAAATAAAACTAAATAAACAAAACACTGCAGAAAAATCATACCTTATAACACAAGAACAACAAACCAAGACCAGGCAAAACCCTAAATTCCCTTGGCAATACGTTATTTTGCCAGGTACCTGATGAAATTTTCAACAATTACCCATTCGGCCCGGTTTTTCCAGTTCTTACGACAATCTAATGTCGACCCATCAGACAGTCTCAGATGGTATGAGTCATCTTGTTGTCACAATCTGGATACACACCTGAACCCAGGAGGCCAAATTGCTGAAGACTGTCTCGAAAGGCGTTATGACCAGAAAGAATTGCATACTTGTTAGGGTGAACCCAAGGGGTGCCCTGCAAACCAACAACATCTGGGAAGAGATCATGCATACAACGCCCACCACCTGGCTCATCCCATCTGACCTGCTTAAAAGCATTGCCATGCCGTTGTATCTCGCAAATTTTTTCTGAAGTCAATTCAACTGACTTCCTAGCAACAACGCTGCTGCTTTTCTGATATAATTAAATCTATTGGTTTCACGTCTGCAGTCACAGTAACCTCCAATTATCATTCATAATACAAGGTGTTGAGCTCTTAATGATATATCCTGATAGTTTTTAAAATTTAGCCTATCTACTTAAACAGGGTGGAATAAGGTTAGGATGTACATATATAGTGTAATTGCCTTGCGCACACCCTTATACAGGAGGTTCATATTCTTAAAATTAAGACCCAAATCAGGTTTGACCACTCCTAAAATACCAAAGAAGGCACAACAGGCCTTCTCCGCGACGTAATTGAGGTTGTTTCTTGAACTGAAATTCCTCGTCAAGAACACTCGTAGATACTTTTGAACATAAACTTATTTAACACAAACCTGACGCCTCACTGCCAAACGACCTTTAAGAAGCATCATCGTGGTCTTCTCCGGGCCGAACATCATCTTATGTTGATGACCCCACAACTTAAGTCCTGCATACCTGGGTGGCTCAAAATTCAGTCTTGCTCCGCAAGCTTCTCTGAAAAGTAGGACCCCATTCTCGGCAGGCAATCTCAGCGCAGAAGGGAATCGAACTCCTTTACAACAATAGACTCAACACGCTGTCCTGAGGACAACTCTTGAACAGCATCTTGCCTACCTCATGCCCGCCGAGCAGCACATCCCGGTGCCTGAAGTAATTTTGCAGTTCACTATCAGGGCATTGTTTCTTTTGTAACTGATAAAATTAAAAAACATTCGTAAAGGACAAGGCCACCACAGGTTATTAAACGCACCCCAAACCCGATTTCATCGTGTTTGGGGTGGGTTTTTTTTTACCTGGAGATGTCCAGGAAAATTTCCAGAACATATTCCTCCTCGCTAGGTCTTACTACACTTATTACGAGGCGTATGGCATCCTCGGTACTCTTTTCGGGACGAAACCCGTAGTGATTTTCTATCAATAAGTTTTGCGAGATCAGCCTCTCATTTATACACAGGTACAGTATGTTTTCAAAGATCTCACCAACAATCGGCAACAACTTCAAGGGCCTATAGTACGAAGTAACAACAGGATCCTTGTCAACTCCTACAAACAACAATTTAATAATACTCTTCTACCAACATACCAGGAAGTATCCTTCAAAATTAATTTGTTAAACACATGTATTGATTGTTTTTACACTAACCCCAATCAAGCGAACAAGGAGCTATGCCGTTATTCCATCGAAACCTGGGGAATTGCCCCTACCTAAACTGCAGATAACTTGACGCACTTAAGCCCTTCAGCAACAGTAATCTGAAAGACACTGCACCACTGCGACACTAAGCAACCTCACCCCGCACCCGCAGATGGTATGTGGTTTGTCCAGCTTCACTGTTGTCAAGGAGTATAACATCAAGTAATTTTCGTAAGATCTCAAACATGTTTTAAGTTACGTCAAACCGAGTCGAGAAGGCAGACAGAAGAATGTCCTTACATTGTTTGTGTTCCAATACCCTATAGACAACTCCCCAGGGATACTTGTTCCCCTGCTTATGCACAAAGGAACACCAGGATCCCTCTTCAGCGTCTGAACTTGGTGAAAATATTGAGATCTACAATTTCTATATTTAGTCTAAAGAACTGCCTGCTGTTTGGTATTTCCCTCACATTGAAAAGTCTTCCGCAAATGACTGAGAGCCTGTTCAAAGCTGCTAATTCCCTGCTCCAATACGGATCAAGTCTCTCTCAAGTAGAACTGCGAAGAACTAAATTTTCGGCAGTGTCAATAAAAGCTGCCGACGGAATCCCTGCCAGGTCCTCTATATCCAGAAACTCCAATCCAAAACTCGAAGCCTGGCCGAAAAAAAATCAACAAATTTTTTCCAGTCTGCATGCCTGTGCAGAAAACCAACCCTGCTGAACCGGGAATCTAGTGTTGATAGTGTTCACCCAAATCAAAACAACCATTACCCTTTTACATTATCTGCGTAAGTGGACAACTCCCCAGGTACATTGAATACCTAAAGATAATGCTGGGCTAAGAAGCCCTTTACTAATTCACCACCATCATGGTTGAAAACACTGCATCACGAAAGTGACTTCTGCATCAATAAGGATTGGACTAGTACCAGAGAATTGATGGACCAGACCTCAAGATGGCAATCAGCAGATCTCTAAATTGAAAATATGAACTTTCTACATACAGATGCAAGTTCAGAACATCCACACAGACCACAATGTGATAATTATTTGAGAGCTGTTGAATGAAGACAATCAATCTCTCTTCTGCACAAAACAGCGGACATACTATCTAAACCAAAATAAAACCTCTTCCAAAAAAAAAAAACCTGGCAGTTCACCAGTTATAATGTGTGGATGCTGTAACAGAACATCATCCAATCCACGACATAGTATTATCTCATCAAGTTCAAGTTGAACAAGCTAGGCCATCTGTGCATTTAACTGACAAAATCTAACCATTAAATATTGAGTTGTAATAGATTCCAAGAGCTCTCAGATAGTGTCTACATTCTTTACTATTAACAGGGTACTTGTGGACTTTTCGAGAGTGCTTGCAATTAATGCAAGTTGGTCCTCTGATTTCTTTAGGCATTCATCATGCTTGCGCCCCTCATCACCACAATGAGCGCATACTGCAAGATGATTACAGAACTTAGCCGAGTAATTGAAGATTACTCGAAGATACCATGATAGCGCTTTGCCTCATGCCTATCCAATTTAAACAATAACTGACATTCAGATTTGAAAGAAGCCTTGTCCATCTAAGTATTCTGCTCTCTAATGAGAGTCATTAACTCATCCTCAGATAGTTGCCAATCTGTATCATAAACTATAATTCTTGGGCACCTCTTGTTCTTGGGATTGACTTTCATATCAGACTTACCAACATTAAGAGAGTCAGAAATAACCGTAATGTTTACCTTGTCATCAGAAATGGCGACTAACCCCTTTTTTGTTTCCTTAATATTACAAATCTTCAAGCTCAACCTCTTTTGTTTAAGGACCACCTGAAATTCATCCTTCTTCTCCTTGCTGAATTTAGTGGTTGCCCCTTCCCTTTAATTCACGAAGACTACCTCCAATTGTTTTTGAGAAAAACTTGCCTCACGCTTTGAGTTTAAAATATCTGCATATTGTTTACGCTGAGGAACTGTAACTGGCTGTTGAACTGGGACTGAAACAGGAAGTCTCCCTCACCACAACCTCTCGAATCTCAGCTAATTTAGCAGTTAACCACTGCCCTCTGCCCTCTGCCAGCACAGTCATGATTAGCTCAAACTCTTATAATTTAGGAATGATGTTTCCTCAAGCAGTCCTAGAGTTCTCTATAATCTTTAGCAACTCATCACAGTGTTTATTAAATACCCTGGGATCACAATTAAACTTCTGACACTCCCAGCCATTCTCTCAAAATCTTGAATGTTAACACTATTGCCAGCCTGTACAGACAATCCTGACGCCCCAGCCTGCAGCTCCTCTGGTGAGATGTTTCACTTCCTACATTTAAGAGCTACCATGACCAAACAACAATTTAGTTTTAGGATCTCATCCTTTGTCAAAACATTAACTCGATAATATTGGAAAATACAACACTTCATTTCAGATGACTTCTTTCGGTGCTAAGCAAATTGTAGAATTTAATTATATGCATATGTTTAAAAGTCAAAGTAAAGTTTACCATCGCACAGGAAGTTTATTGCCAGCAGCTTGTATCAATCACAATTTTTTTCAAATTTACTTCCTTCTAATGCTGGTCAAACTTCTCTTCATACTATTATTGTTCCAAACTTGAAGAAGGAACTAGTTTAATTACAGAACTCCAGCAAGTTTTGCTGGAACATAATATTTGATCAGACAGTTTAATACAATATTCACAACACATCTTTGGGTAACGAGAAATATTTAAATTAATAATTCATGCTGACCATGTACTTATTAATTCAGCATAAGGGTAACTATAATGCTCCAAGCTACTAATGATGTTGCTGTTTTACTGGTCGATGAAGAAAAAGGTCTTAGAGATATAATCTTACATTGTCATGACAGTCAATGCAACTTCTGTCTTGAGCTTCATTCCTTTTATATCCTTTACAATATCCCCTTATGCTTTTGAAGGGAGAAAATGTTATTATCTAACTATTCTGCTAAATAATAATGAGGAAAATAAAACAGTTTTCTGCATGAGATTTTATGCTTTTTGACATATGGTTCAAAATAACATTGACAATTTCAAATTATTCCAGAAAGATATTTAATCAATATTGTGTAAAATGATCACTGAAAGATTAACCTTTATTCATAATAACCAAGAAAAAATTATGTGCTGATGATTACATTCATCTTCAACATACTGTGAACTGGACACCATGTTAATGCTAACAACATGGATCTAAGTGTCATACTTCTCTCATTGTTCACTGATTGACCATGATTATATACATGAGAAATCTTGAGATGCTATGACATACGTACGTAATCATGAACGTTAAGATTTATTTATAATTTTTACGTACAATCCTGAATGGCCAGAAATAAAATAAGATCCTATTCAGTGGTAAAAAATCTACTGACAGACATGATATTATATCCACACTTTTCCATTTGAAAATTAAAAAACTCCTAGACCTTATTAACAAAAAAGAAATACTTGGTTTGTCAACTTTTGTATGCTAAGTGGCAAAAACGAGGCTTACCTTATTGTCATATATTTATTGGCATAGTTAGTAACTAAAATACAACCTGATGAAATTGATCTTATCATATCTGCTGAATTCTCTGATAAAAATGTTGACTTGTTATTATACAACATTGTTTGTAAATATATGTATAATGAACAATGTGGTGATACAAATTGGTCATCATCATGCATGATAAATGGAAAATATTCAAAAAAGTATTCTCGAATATAAATTTGCAACACCCAAATTGCTGATGACGGTTAGCTGACTTATTGCAGCAGAAGTCCAGAGGATAGAGGTCATACAATAAGTTTAAACAAGCAAGGTAATATAATTGATATTGATAAAAATGGATCATTCTAGTGTCCACTACTTTCACGTTGCATTATTGCCCACACAAATGTTGAATTTTGCAACTCTGTGCAAGTGATTTAATTTATTTGCAAATATGTTACCAAAGGTTCAGGTAAGCAACTTCTTCTGTTGGAAATCAAACAGATCAATTGAATCAGTGCATTAATGGTAAATATATATGTACATCTGAGGCCAATTGGCAATTTTTTGATTTTCCAATACATATACAATATCCCACTATTGTTCACTTAGAAAATTATCAACATATTTATTTCACTGAAAAAATCTCTGAGTCCTTGAAAGTCCACAGAAGACTACTCTTATTGCTTTTTTTGGGCTTGTCAGTATGATGATTTCACAAAGACACTGTTATATTCTGAAGTTCCTAGTTACTATTCCTATAATAATAATAACTTTAGCAGAAGAAAGCATGGGACTGACATCGAAGGATTTCCTGGAATCAAAAATGATGCTATTCTGGGTAGAGAAATTCATCCAAACCAAAGTGAATGCTTTCATCTGCATATGTTATTACATAAAGTTAAAGGATCTACATCTTTTGATTGCTTGAAAACAGTTGATGGTGTGTTACACCAAACATATAGAGCTGCTTGCAGTGCACTTGTCTTATTGGAAAATGATAATCACTGGAAAGACATGCTATCGCCTCTTATCTGTTAGTCTTCACCAAAAATTGAATTATTTTTTTTTTGTCATCCTACCCAATTGAACATATTGTGGGAAATGTGGGTAACAGACACAGATATCAACTTAATTTTGGATGTGTGTAACCCTAATTTGAATATCCAAAAATTGATTTCTACATGTTTTTTTTTAAATTCAGAGATTAAAAGTGTTGAAATGGAATTTTAATTTTTTTTTAAACCCTATTATTTTTTTAAATTTCTCAGTATCAAATGAAGAAATCAACCTGATTTTTGGTGAGTATAATCTTCATGTCAATAAAATAATTTCTAGATTTTTGAAATTCAAACTTGAAAAGGGATGAAGAAAGGTAAAAAAAATTTGAATAATGTAAATTTTCCCAATAACGATTTAGTAAACTATATATTCAGTAGATTTGGGCTTATAAATACTCTTCACGAAATATTTAAACACCATTTTAGGGATGTTGTAATTCAGATTTTTTAAAGGGTGTGATGGTATATGGTGCATGGCTCAACCAGTCTATCTTTTGTTATTTGAGTAAAAAACATGAAATAAAAGAATTGTCCGCTTTGGGAAATTCAAGTAACCATATAGTGCAGATGAAGTTGTGGTGGAAAGCTAGTTAACAGCTTCACTGCCAGTGTCTTGAACATGGGAGTCAGTCAGAAGTCAACTTTCTTTTTTGTTGTTTATTTGTTTAAAAAAGGATTCAAATGTTATTAATTAAGTACCATTTGCATATATAAGGTAATTAAAATAAAAAAAATAAGAAATCAA
>JAAAKQ030044219.1:0-14828 GCA_010016005.3 Zanna intricata
CAATTAAATTTTATATTCTGTGATATTAGATGTAAGTTTTAGTGATTTTTTATTTTATATTTTATTTATTATTATTTCATTTTATTTTTATTATAATAAAAATAAAATAATAACGGGCGATAATAACGTTTAACGTTGTTCGCCCACAAAAAAAAAAAGAAAAAAAAAGATAATGCTTCCGGGAAAAAACCACATGTATCGTTTTACAAATAAAATACCAACTTGGTCGTTAGATAAAGATCTATTTGATTCCAATTAAGTAGATAGTGTATTAACGTTTTAAAAATGTGTTTGTTTTTTTTATTATTGTTAGAGCACTTCATAAATCTTCAAATTTCATTTATAACCTAGAAAAATATAATAGATTTTTTTGCATTTCCCTCTAATTCCAAATATATAGATATCACAAAGTCGACTATATTACCTTTTCGGGAATATCTAACTTTTCATGTTCAGATGCCTTATTTTACAGTATAATGGAGTATATTAATCATTAAGCATCTTTAGAAGTCATTCTTTTGGATGTGATGCATGTAATGCGTTTAAAGAACTACAAGCGCAGATCATGATTGCTGACTGAGATAGTAGTAATGTTTACCATAAAAAAAGTTGTTATAATGAATAAAATTATGATGTTACTTGTACAATTAAATACTACCAACATTTTTAATTTCTGCAGACATGGTGTGCCATCAATATCACCATATATTATCCGTCCTGAAACAGGTCCTTGATTCAGGTGATGTGTTTCAGGTATTAATTCGTTTCCATTAAATCAATTTAGAGGTAAGATGTTGAGTTCGTGGTAGCTTCAGTTTCCTCTTATATCATCTATCATTTTTCTACTGAACCGTCTATCACTGTTTTAATCCAACTTTTTACTCATATTATATGTCCAAGCAAATTACAAATTACTACTCAGAATTATTTGATTAAATTTCAGTTCTCATTTACTCTTCTTATTTATTTTACACAGATAAACAATACATACAATTTTTAAAGTTAATTTACAGATATAATATGTATGAAATTAGGTGCCCTTATAATGCAAGTATTTGTCCTTCGTGATTACTATCAATTTAAACGAATTTATTAATACAAAAATAAGAAAAATATAATAGGTATGAATACTGTGACTTAGTATAACAGTTTAAAAATACAACAGAATAGATTTAGAATAAAAAGCCTTGCAAAGAAAAAATTTAGAATAGAGTGAAAACTTTAACCTATGGACACTCACTAACGAAGCATTTCTGAACCTAATTTTTTATAAACTTTGTTCTTTATTTTCATCATTAGATCGTCGATTGGAAGTTATTTCATTCCTTCTTTATAAATTACTCTGTATATTTTCCCAAAAACCAAAATATTTAAGTGTTTAAATAACGGAAACTATTCATGACGTCTGTTCTTACCGAGAATTATATATTTCTGTCTTAAATCAGTGGCTATATGACATTGTAGTATGTTCTACTCCAGCATGGTAGGCCATCATAATATTCCAATTTTTCATTATATCTGTCTTGCTGAATCATCTACGACTTCCTCCATGTCCATATTTTTAAGATCTCCAACCTCTCATTATTGAAATTTTTTTTTTTCATTAATTTTTTTCCAGCTTTAATGTTCATACCTTGAACGTAACATTTACAAGACTTTATGTTTAAATCAGTTATATTATATATAAACTGTTTATTTCTATTTAAAAATTCATTAATAGTTTTTATTCTTGTTTTTACTAAGATAATGATATGTATTCATATATTTGATGTATGATATTGTCTTATTCATTAGGTGAATAAATTAATGAGAAACCAGATTACCTGGTAAACCTGGTATGGTATGTTCATTATTCTTTGAAATTTTTGTGTTGTATTTTTGGAAGCAATATGACTCGTGCCAATTCATCTACAACCATTACAATTATATGCCACATGACTAGCTTATAGCTTATTTTATTAGCAAGGAATTTAAAAATTAATTAATACGGTCATGTTCTTAACTTGGAAAATATGAGTAAATTTTTCTGTTGATTAATAATTAATGTAGATTAAAATTTTATAAAAATAAGAAACGAAGAAAAATTATTAAAGAAATGAAATGATATTACGGTAAAAGTGATAAACTGAAGATATTAAACAACACTACGCAAACAGACACTTGCTTAAAATAATACTCTAAAGTGTATATGGAATATATATATGCGCAACAACTACGATGGGAGTTAAAAACAGCACGAGGGACATGGAATATATGAACCACCGACCAGTGGGCGGTACCTTTAACTGAAATAGAAGTCAGAGATGGAGTAGCGGGAGAGGAGACGAGAAGAGATGTTTTAGAAAAAGGGGGCAGGGAACTTATGAAAGAGAGAGCGAACGAGTGAGAAAAATGAGAGAGTATGTGAGTAGATACCTACGTGCACTTAGAAAATGAAGGCAGGAACCTCGCGGCCAACTGTCCAGGACTCTCATCCCTAGGCTTTATCCAGCTAGAAACAGATATTCCGAGGCGTACCTTTTAGAGATTACAACCATACCTTGGTATACATATATATATTACGTTACACGTCGTAACTTTAATATTGCATATATATAAATATGTATAAGACTGAAAGGGAAAAAGAGTTTATAAAATATAATTTATGTATAAATATCATATTTGGGTTTTAGCGGTTATTTTTTTCGAATTAAAGTTATTGTGATACCTTCAAGAACTAGAAAATCAGTTATGTTCTTATAATCATTGGTTCTTAAAATACAAAAAAAAATTTGGTTTTCAGCTCCCTGTTTATGTATCCAAAAATAATCTCTGTTTTTTTGATAATGCTATTAAATCTTACAGCCATTAAATGCTTAAAAAATTCTGTAAATAATTTTTATCCAAAAATAAAAAGTAGTGTAACGAGATCGATCAAATATTGTCCAAGCATTTTAGAGGAAGGTCGATTGCGCTTTGTTTATTTTCTGAAAATGGGCTACAGAAATACCTAAGTAAGATAAAAAAGAAAAAGGAAATTAACAAAATTTTCTTGTTAGTAGAAATTTTAATGTATACATTAATAATGTAATTTGTTTCATTAAATCTAGGTAGTTCCAGAAACATTAGAAATGTATTTCATAAGTATTTTATTATTTTTAATGTCCTAAGAAAATAGTTGAAACGTTATAAGAATAATAAAGCAGTTTTGTTATCGTTAAATTTAAATTCACCTGTGTATTCTTCAAATTTAAACTGCATCTAATTTTTTATATTACTGCATTTGATAATTTCTACTTCTCAGTAACAGTATATACTTTTGTTTAATTTCTGTTTAAACATGCGATTTATAAAAAAAAAAGAAGTTAAATAAACCTTAAAGACAAAAGTTTTAATTTAATTTATAGTGAAATGAAATCGAAGGTTTTTAGATTCAAATTCTAGTAATGGTAACTGCTTTTATTCAGATTTGAATACTAAATCGTAAACACCGATGTTCTTTGATGGTTGGAGTTCAATTAAACGCACGTCTCAGGGTTGATCCGCCTGATTCTGTTAAATACTACACGTTTAAAGGTACATTTACAGTTACACTCTTGTCGCTAATGGCTTTTAATTATTTATGCGACTGTAAATAAAATGATATTAAAAAAATTAATAATAAATGTAAAAAATAAATAAATAATAAGCAGTAATATATATTATCGTCCCAGAATAATTATTCCGAAGACGATAGTTCATTAATAAAAAACCAAATCAAATTAAAAATAATTATTGGTTATACAGGATTAAATAATGGGCTGATATAAATGTAAATCAGGTATAATTATTAAATAAACATTTGCGTAACTAACTGATTTTGATATAATCTCAAATTATTTATTCTGCTTAAAATTTTTTTTTTTTTTTTTACGTATTAAAAATATAGATGCGAAACCATTATTTAATCGTTGGATGAAACCGTTACTTCATGACAATCCATCATAACAAAATAAAATAAAGAAACATGTTATTTGATTTTCACAAAATTATTTTCCGTATATAGTACCTTTTTCAGGTGATAAGAGTATTACAGTAACTAAAAAAATTTTAGTAAACATAGAATTAAACAGAAAATTTTTGTTTATAAATATATATTAAGACAAACTTTAGTCTTCGGCTATTACAGTGTACTTCCGCCAACAATAGAGACCTTTTCAAATATTTGCTCTCTGATAATTGAAAGTAAAACTTGTATGCAGTTATTCTATAACTGTTTATTATTGTTGTTTAAAAATTCTGGTTAAATTTAAGTAATTGATACAATGAGTTAAGTATTATTATTATCCTTAAATGGCAAATAATCTTTACTAACTCATTGTTGAAAACGGATCTAAATCTGGACGGAAAAAGGTGTTAATAATTAGTAGGTCCTACATTAATTAATTCACTTTTAAATAAATACAGATACCCGCCATTTTTTCAATCTCAATAATTTTTCAAAAGTTATAAGTTAAGTTAATCTTTACAGTAAGCTTAATTAGCCATTATACATATTTCTAACGGAAATCTACGTAAGCATTAATATGAATATTTAATAGTGGTGATATGTATAGCTTTTTATTATGACGCTTCAAAATAAAATAGTTTGGTTTGATTTTGTTGCAGACGAAATTAATTTGTTCATTCCAACAGAATTTTTTATCTAATAAAACATTCAGAAATTTTTCTTTGGTCATATGAAATATTGTTATCATTATTGTGAAAAAACCGATGCAATTAACATTTTTATGAATAATAAGGATTCACAGTGCAACGATTTTATTCATATTTAATTGTAAATGGTTAAAATCCTTTAAGTGAATAATTCTTTTGAAATTTTAACCAAGAATTTTTTTCAATCTTTAGATATTAATATAATTTTGCTCTCTACAAAGAGAGTAATAACAAATGGTTTAAGATTGAGAAGCAAATAAAAAATAAGAAAACTATGGGGACCAATGACACTTCCTTGAGACACTCCGCTTTTTAAATCTTCAAGTGAAGATCTACATTTTACATCTGTTTTCTTATCAAAATTTTTAAATATTACGGTTTGTAAATTATTCCATTCCATCCATCGATCTATATTTCCTATTCTTTCCAACTCATATTCAACCTTTTCTCTCTCCTTTCTTTTCGTTTTTTTTCTCCTATTTCTTTCATATTTCTTATTTCTTTTTCATATTATTCTATTTTTCCGATTTTTGCTATTTCTCATCATTCAGTTTCTACCCGTTCCTCTCTACCCTTATCTCTTTCTTCTTCATTTCCTTCTCATTTTTAAACTTCTCTTATATTGATATCTTTTTCCTAACCTTCCTTGAAATTTCCCTCCTATTCTTTTTACCAAATAACTGGCCAGATGATGAATCAAAGAACGCTATATTGTTCTCCTCTTCAGTCCCACATCCTGTCCTGTTCACAGAAATACTTCCTTCTTAACATCCTTCTTGATTTTATTTAGTTTTTTCTAATGACTCCTATTTTGGTTTACTTTTTATTTCTTATATTATATAATAAATAAAAAGAATATATATTCTTACTGTATTTTGTATTTATTAATATTTTTTTATACTCAGCTATTCCAATAGTAATATAATTTTAAAGAAAAATAATAATTTTTTTTTCATTAATTATGTTTGTAAAATTAAAGAAGCAGGAAAGAAAACATTTAATAATTAAAAAAGGAGAGAAATAAAGCGTAAGCGTATCGAGCGAAGTATAGGTAAAAGAAATAGAGAGCTATACACCTACATTGCCAGTTACATGGTTATTTCCCATGGCAACATTTATTGTCAATTATTCATTAGATGCTCGCCTTAGATACGGTTCAACATTAAGAGATCGATTTTCTTACCTGTCCGGTGGTAGTTTTAGTCGGTGGGTGGCCCTTAGGGTACTAATATAGAACTTCATGATCTCAAGGGACCAATATTAGTGTTTATTAAGAATATATATATACATGTTACCTTGTATGTGTGTAGGTATTACATTAAAGGAGCGTTCTTAACCACTAACTTTGTAACTAGGAAACTATAATTTAATTACTACCCTTCATAAACAAATGAAAATACATAAGTATCGTGGAAATACCTCAATAAAAATAATTTTTAGTCTAGTCTACATTAATATGTGTGCGCCTATAAAACGCGTGCGCGCACGCATATACTTGTATATAAATAGAACAGTGGGTAAAAATAAAATTTATCTTAGGTAGCAATTTGACAGTTAAATGCTTATAAATTATTCTTAAGTAATACTTAAATGAAAATTATTTAAATAATGAGTTTCAGGAGTGAACAAAGTTAAAATGAGAAATTTATGAACAAAATTCGAAACTGATTAAAGATCTTAAGCCTGATGTATTTTGGCTTCTTTTTCATTGCTTTAAACTAAAGTAATGTAATTTTGGTTTCGATTTTAGGTGACTTAAATAATTCATATCATTCTTATTTCATTAGGTAATACAGGAAATGTGTTATATTGGATTACACACGCATTCTCCAAAGTTTGAAAATCCATTTCCTTTAAAATGAATTAATACTATATTAATCATTTGAACGTGAACGTGTAAAAAGGAGAATAATAACAATAATAAATGAAATAAAACGAAAGGAAAAATAATAAAAATAAAAACTGTCTAACCCGAATGTAAACTATCATATTTTCACGAAAAGCATAAATATTATATGAAAAATTTCAAATATGATTAATCATTTTTCATAAATTGTTTGTAAACGTTTTGATAATGTAGGTTTATTCATAGAGATCTACAGAAAAGACTAGGTTTTATACATGTTGATATTAAAGTATGGAAACGGCTTCATATTTCAAAACTGAGAGTTACTAGGAGGTGAAAACAAGTGCTGAACTACGTAGTAATAACATTACTACTTTATGTTTGAAATATTTGTCCACCATATTGGATTAGTTATAAAATTACTACTTTATGTTGTTCAAATTTTTTTCCGCCATCTTGGATCTGTCATATTGATCAAACTTTTTTTTTTTAAATAGGAAGAAGGATACGTGATGCATGATTTTAATGTAAAATATTACAAATAAAACAATGGTAAAACCGTTTCTCAATAAATACCTTCAGTTTCGAGTTAGAGGCAATAAAATATAAAAAATAATGGAAAACTCCCGGTAGTAATAAAACTAGATAAAAATAACTTTTCATCGCATATTACCTTCAGAATTACATCCGATAACAAACTTTAAACATGTTGGAATTTATATCTCAAACACTAATTATTATTGTCTTCAAATAATAAATAACACTGATAATAATCTTCTTTCTTTATAGTCATTCCTGCCTATTCTGACCTCCAAAAATTGCTATATTTTTTCCTAGGATGTCCCACAGATCTCATGCCACCTGATACATAGATTAATGTTTGCTTCGGCAAACTACCCTACGGAATATCGTGAGAGATGCTGCCGCTATTTCTCACGATATTCTGTAATACTTTTCCTGAACTAAAGATTCCCAATTTCGCTCTTATTTCAGTATTCCTTAGTAGAGCTTCTCTTGTACTCCCATTCGCACGACGCAGGAACTTCATCACTACCAACTGGCTTTTTTCATGATCTCTCTTTGATAAGACTCGCTAACGTACTCTCTTTATCTCGCTAACTTATAAGAAAGTGGCCACTGCCATTGTTATAAAATCGTGGCCGTGTATTCATCCTCGTAAGATTCTTCAAAGCCCTGTGAATCGTCCCCCGGCACAAAGTGGAATCGACTAATCTTATTATATATATATATCATGATCATGTAGATAAGAAATATCACACTCAAAATATCGTACATTAGGTACTTCATCTAGCACTCTGTCCTGTAATACTGTTTTACTTCTAACTAGCTCCTTGCCTTTAAAAGCCGTAATCTTCATCTTACTTACAGAAAAACTCAGGCCATACTGCTCGGCTATTTCAACTAGTTTAAACAGCCCTCTCTGCAAATTATCTTCATTTTCCTGTAACACAATTGTACCAAACATCATCCAGCCAACAATATCACGATGATTTAATCTTATCCCTAACCCTATTTGTTCTTTTCAATTTCTGATTACGTCATTTATATAATGATTAAAAATAGTAACTAAAATTTTCTCAGACTTCAAAGCCTGTATCAATAATTATTTCTCGTGAACACATAAAACACGCGTAACCTAGGATGTTGCAGATACCCATCCTTCTGAATTATTTCCAATAACACATTTTTATCTATGTATCGAATGCATTCTGAAGGTCTAAGAAGACTACATGGATCTTTAAATTAAAATCTATGCGTTTTTTAATGATCTGTCGGATGGTAAAAACATTATCCGTAGATGATTTTCTCTTCTTGAAACCGCTCTGCTCCTTCATCAATAAAGCTTCAGAAATTTTTCTCATTCGTCCTTAATAACCCTATTATAAATTTTATAGGAACAAATAAGTAAACTAATTCCTCTATAATTATTGCAAATACTATAATCCCCTTTTTTGAAAATCGATTTTACTCCTTAGTAAAATCTCCAATGATTATGGGATTTCGGACTGTTTCCAGCATTCATTCATTACATGTAAGAATTTCAGTTCAAAGAAATGACCTCTATATTTGAAAAATTCCGCATTTAGTCTATCCGGTAAAAATGTTCAGATATTTTACACCCTTCGGCGCTTCCCTAAGCTCGTGCACAGTCAATGAATTCATAGTATGCATACAAACTCTCCGTCTTAACATCCTTCCGACCTCCTGCACCATCCACTCCCTCTCACTGACTCGCAGTTTCCTGCTGGTAATATTCAATACATTCTCTCATTGGAATCATATTAAACTGAACCGCTTCACGATTTGTATTATTTATATGCTTCATTAATTTAGATACCACTTGTTGTCTCCAAATACGTTTTCCTCTATCTTTTTTCCAAGAATTTTTTTTTCGTCTTCCAAGAATCTTTGTGAGCGTCTCTTATCAGCGTAATAGTAAGTTTTATTATGGCTTTATAAACCCCCCCTTGTCTCTTCTGTGTTCTGCTGCAAATGTAATTTATAGACATTTTTCTCTCCTCCTATTACTCTTGCTATATCATCATTTCAAACTTTCCATCCTTTCAGAGTTTTTTCCCCTAAGTTTCAAAAGCCGCCTTATATACACACTCGTGAGTATTAGTCCATTTCGTATTCACTTCATCTGAGGTAGGGATTTCATTAAATATCCCTGAAACGGCTGCTGATACAATTGTGCTTATTAGGTTCTTGGATTAAATGAATTATAAAAACTTTCCGACTAGGCAATTGCCTTCGATTAGAACCCGTACATTTTAACCTAGCAATTAAATTAACCATTGCCATTAACAAAAAATGATTTGTACAAACATCACAGCCTATAAAGACTCTAACATCTACAACGTTCGAAACCAGTTGCTCATCATTAACAATTAATAATTTAGAAGAGACCTGCTACCTCTAGTACACCCCGTAAACTTATGAATATCCTTTTTCTTCTTATAAAACTTGTTGGAGATGTTGAGCTTTTTAAAATACGTGAAACTTCTCTGAACTGCATTACTCCGATTCAATATATCCTTACCAAAAGTTTCAATAACCCCAGTTCCCAGTTCCAATAACCTCACCAAAAGTTCTCAGTGGGAAATATTGGTATATTTTCCACTCTCACGTTCATATCTCCTATAGTTATCACGTATTTATTAAAAACATCCTGAAGATTTTTTTATATAAAAACGCTCTTCGCAAGCATCAAGATTAAAAAGAGTAATTAAAATTTCCTCTTTCTCTCTTCAAGTATATATACATATCAGTATCCTCGCTCTATCTTAAAAATCGTTACAACTATTCTCTCATTTATATACTGATGTTTCAGCAGCTTATTCTTCATTTAATTTTTTTTCTATTTTAATATCACAAAAAAATTTAACATACTAAAAAAATCATATATCACATGTCCACCTTCCAATTTAAAAATAACTACTTAATATAAAATAAAATTTTATACTTTATTAAAGTTCGTTCTTTTCTGTATTATTTTTTTAATTATAAATTTATTTGAAGTATAAGAAGAGATTTTAGAGTAAATATCCCATTAAAGGAACTCTTATCTATCGACTCCTGTCAAGGTAGTGTAACACTAAGCGCTCTACAACGTTGCCACCATATATTGAGTCGCGAAATAAAAATTGTAGATAAAAGTTAATTAGACCATTAGATCGATAAATTTTTCTTTATAAAATGTATAAAACTTCACTTTCATATCATTCTCATTTTGCTTTTTATTGTCATGAAAATAGAAAAATAATAAACTTTTTCTTTTTAATTATATTTTCTAAGAATAGCCGATTTTGTTAAAAAAATGTATATTATATCTTTTTGTTCATTAAACCGTTAATTACTGCTCTGCTCTGAACCAATTTGATTAACGAACTTTTAAAAAGCAATTACATTACGTTTTTTTTCAAAAGAACTTCATTCACTGATATGGCGGACATTTTGCCAAAAATTTTATTCCGTTGGAATGTCAGGGCAACGTATAACATTTTTCAATTTAAATAAAATGATGGAATCATTGTATGGACGTATTTTTAAAATAATTATATGACTTAAAAAGACGTTCTTAGAACATCAGTTCTCTCGTTCAAGTACAGTCTAATTGTAAACTGTAAATAGTAATTATAATTATTATTGTTATTCAAATGAATATGTTTTTACTACAGAATACTTGATAGTTACGAGAATTCATATCCTCAACCGTTTTGGAAAATTTTAAGTACTGATTAGATTGATAAATAGATTTTTATTGATGAATAGCACCGTATTAGAATATCAAATTTTTACCACAGCCGGTTATTTTTTTTATAAGTCTCTAAATTTTTATTTACCAAAAATCTCTTAAAAGAGGATTTGTTTTAATTTCACCCTAATAAAAAGAAAACAGAAAGTATAAGTTATTTTATAAATTTTATTTAATAATAATTGATGATTCAATTGTAGTAATTCTTCTACAATTTTTTTGATGACAATAAAAAAGCATAGTCACTAACTACGAAAACGCTGTCCAAGGAAAGAAGAAAATCTACTCTCAAGAAACATAAAGGCGAGATAAATAAGACATACTAAAAATAAGAGACTGAAAAAATACGAAAAGCGTGAGCTTAAGTTCTTTATATGTGCCGTTAATAAATAATTTTTCCTGAATGTTCCTACGAACACTGGTAATACTTGATGAACAATCGCACAATATTAAAACGTCTAAGAAAGTAAAATTAATAAATGTTCCTACCTTAGAACAATCCACTACTTGGGTTGCACTGTAGGCTACGCTTGAAATTAGCTGTGAAGAATGTTGAACGGCTACCATTTTGATTTTGGTTGTCGTACTCCGATGCTTCTTAGGTCAAATATTTTTAAAATGATCTTTTTTTATGACTCTATAACTCTCTCCTTGACCGCTCCCGCTTTGACCGCTACGCGGCGCCAGTCTGGGCACCGCTTAAGCGGTCATGGAGGGGGTCAAAAAGGGAAGGAGGTTGAACAGAAGTAGAGTACTTATTAAAAATTTAAGTAGTGCGCAACGATTTAGTGTTGAAAGTTCGGACGGTCATGTGAAGTTTGCGAAGAGGCTGGGAGGCCAAGGTATTTGAGATTCGGTTTCGAGCCGGACGTGTACCGTAGTGGAATGGTGATTATAATGCATCCGAGCCAAATTTCAAACAGTTTCCCATCTTCCGCCTGTGGTGGAGACTTCAGAGCCTTGCGATGAAAGCATGGCAGCAGGAATAGAGTACCACGACTAAGGGATGATCCTTGTATAAATTTTACAGAATTTGGGGAAATTGTAGGCTTCAAGTTCATTGTTAAGGGAAACAGGTGCCTAGGTGGTCACCGATCATGTTAATTTGAAAAAATATCTGATTATGTTCCGCCTGGTAATTGATGAGCTGCGCGCCTGCGGGGAGGTCCAGTCGAATGAACATATGATGTTCGATTGTCCCACATGGGGCCAGAGTTCAGGCCACTCTGAAACTTAGAAGTCAAGGGGAAAATTGCTCTCGCGCAAGTGGCCAGTCGATGTGGCGAGAGCCGCATTGTCGGACTGTGTGGGAGTTTCTTGATGCAGTTGCATTGTTCAACCGGGATCAGTAGTTTGTTAAGAGAAAAAATCTTACCGTGCTGCTGTAGAAAGCTAACCTCGAGAAATGGCTGGCCATTTCTGTAGCGCTTATGTCGGGCAACTCCATTTTTGGAGTTGCCCGACATAAAGGTACCTATGGACCTTTATGTATATAATTTCTCGTACAAAAAAATAAATTGTCTTTGGAGGGTGGGGTAAGAGCACCTACTAAATAAAAATTTTTTAAATGTAACTGTTGAAATTTTATTTAAGTGTTAATGTTTTTCCTCATGATCATTTAGTAAAGTGTTATTCTGTATATGTATTTATAAAAATAATGGCGGAACCAAATATAAAATTAACCTCTTTAGGGCTAAATAATTTTTCTTATAGATTTAAAAAATGATTAACAAATCTAAATTTTCTATCAAAATCAAATTATAAATATTTTTCTAAATATGAACTATAAAGGTAAACTATTTCATTATCATTTTGATTGAATTTTATAAAATATATTAATATATATATATACACCTATATATATATATATATATATATATATATATATATATTTATTACAAAATAGACCAATTTGTAAATTTATGAATTCATCTTTGTAATGTCCAGCTTGTCAGAAAGAGACAGTATCGTACAAATAATTTTCGAAGTTATGAAAAGAGTTGGAAAAGCTAGGACAAAAGTTATCTCAACTAGATTCATTCAAGAGCAAGAATGTCAGAAGAATTCGTTTGGTAATTAAGCTTAATTAAATTAAATATAATGTTAAATCCTCTTTTATGCTATCTACCTTGAAAATAATCGTACAATAATTTCCTTAACGGAGGTTAGCTGTCCTACAAGATTCAAGATTATTTAACTTTGTTAACAGTATTTGACACAATATAAAATTTCCCGAGCATAATTTGATGATTCAGTTGTAAATTATATAATATTTCAAATAATTTATATTTATGCTACTGTGAAATTCATTTTAAAATATCACGCATCAAGAATTTTAAAACGTGAATTTTGAAATTGTTAAAGGATTGGTTAATCTACAAAAAGTTCGTTGCTATCAGAAAATAAATATAAAATTCGTCAAGCTAACCGTGAATCTTTTCTTTATGTTTATTAATGTTTAATTCCAGACATAAACCCGGATAGGATACAAAATATGGATTTGCAGCATATGAAAAATTTAACCAGACCGGGATTCAAACACGGGACCTTCTGAATGAAAAATTGCTTCCTTCACGGAGGGCTGCGGAATTAATTTAAAATTAATTTTTCCAGATAACTTTAATAAAATATTCTAGAATATATTTTGGTTAAATTTTTCAACAAGGTTTAAACTAATGCAATATTTGTGAAAAAAACTGTATAAGAGTAGTTGTGTAGGCTGACGGTAAAGTAATATAACTGGTAATAAAAATAGTGTTGTTTTAATGAATAAAAAAATTGTTTTAACTAAAGTTATTTTGAAAAAAAGAAGTCTTATTCTTAAAAAATAGATAATTAGAAAATAAAATTAAGATAAATTTTGCATTTTTAAATAAAAATCCAAAATATAGAAAGTGGTCAAATTAGAAGAGTCTCCATCACTCAATAGTTTATACAAATGCTTATTTCTGTTAAAATTTATACATTGGTATGAGATGGATAAAATAATATGGAAGATGTTGGTAAGAACGGAGTTTGAGTGGGAACGATTGTTTATTGCCTGCAGTTTTAAGTATTGCCAATACTTAAAACTTGACAGACTTTTAAGTCTGTGTCAAACATTGTTTTTTAAACAAGGTTACGAAATCGTCTGCTGTTAAAATTGTGGCTAACTGTTTAAAAACGCGTATTCATAATGGAAACTTATTTCAAGATAAATCTCATATCGTATGTTGGCAAAATCCAGAGAGATATTTAAAAAGGAAGAACCGGTGAAAGGTTTTATAAGAGTACTTAAGTTAATAAAAAAATTCATGAAAGAGGTTCGGTGTTAGACCAGAAACTGTCCAACACAAATCAGTTTTAACGACGCAAGTCGAACATTTAAGCAGCAGTTACAAGATCTCATAAATCTTTGCAAAGACCAAGTCGGAAAAAGAAAATTTCACTAGGTTCAGCCCACACTGCAAAGGAGAATGTTGAAATATCGAATTCAGGTTTTTCAAGAGCTAACTCATGTTGATTCTGCTAAAGGGTTCACATATATCATGGTTCGAGAACCTTATTAGAGACGTTCATTTTGGGTCTGGAATCTAAATTAGATGCCAAACCTACTTTAATTTTAATAGCACTTTTAATTTTGGCATTTTTGAACAAATGGCTTTCACAGATGAAACGTGGTTTAACTTTTGGTGAGTATGTTAATAGTAACACTACCGCACCTTTTTTTCTTTTTCTCTACTTCCCTGGGTTGAACCTATAATTAAATATTGCTCAACTCAGGGGAGTGTACTTCTTGCATATAGTGGGCCTCCCCACTCGCCGGCTGTAGATACGGTACGGCAGGTCATAAAAGATCTGAATCTTTTATTATTGTTCCTTAGCCTCTAACCGCCAAGAACGGGGAGTTCGGTAACCAAGGCTGCCACGATTGGTAACGGTGAGTAAATCGAGCAATGGGGGTGTCCAAGAGCCGGTCGACCGAACGAAATGAGGCTTGACCTGTTCGGGGGGCCCTTTCAGGGGTCCTGGAATATCCCGTGGTGGGCC
>JAAAKQ030044230.1:0-16569 GCA_010016005.3 Zanna intricata
CACATTCATACACATCATCCTCATTCATCCTCTGAAGTAATACCTTACGCTAGTTCCGGAGGCTAAACAGATAAAGAGAGAGTTCGATCAATACTGAGATGTGTGGTTAATTGAAACCCAATTATCAAAGAACACCGGTATCCACGATTCAGTATGCAAATCCTTATAAAAGTAATTATCTTTACTAGGATTTGAACTGTAGAATTCTTGTCTCCGAAATAAGCTTATCTGCTATTACGAGTTCATCACTAGACCAACTCGGAATTATGAAATTCCGGTTACACGGAATCTCATAATGAAAGGCTAAGGCAGGCGTAACCAATATTCAAAGTCGATTTTGTTATTATTATAATCCTGTTAATAATAATAATTTGTATGCACATTTTAAATTTTGTATAACGTTTCCAGGAGAGACGATTTGATTCAGAGAACAGAGAATTTGGTTCAGGATAAAATATAAACTTTTCTTTACAGATTCTTTTTTTTTAACTTTTGCATTTTTATTTTACACAATTTTCTTATTTCTTTATTTTTACCCAAAAATAATGTTAATAAAAATTTAAATAAGTAATGTAGTCAAATCTTGTGTGACTCACCGTGTTTGTCTAATGATGCCCTCGTCATCGCAGATCATCTGATTTCGAAGTGGAGAGTTCTAAGTTGAAATTCTAGCTAAGGCATTTAATTACTTTTATACGAATTTGAATACTAGATCGTGAATACCGGTGTCCTTTTGTGGTTGAGTTTCAATTAACCACATATCTCAGGAATGGTAGAATTGAGACTGTACAAGATTATATTTCATTTACATTCATACATGTCATCCTCTAAAGTAATATAACTTACTATGGTTTCGAAGCTAAACAAAAAAAAGACGTCAAGTCTTGTGTATAATTTATATGTAATCAGACATAATCTATGGTCGTTTCGCTGGTTAACCCCGCCTAATTAACGTTCAGATTATATACGACAATAAGTCCATAGTTAATTCATAATAACAATTATTTTACACAGTTTTATTGCGTGAGATAATTAAAAAATACATAATCATAAAACAATTATGTAGAATAATGCATGCTGGTTAAAGCACAAGAATCTTTTTTATATGAAAAGGACATCTTAATACCCCGAAAATATCATTTCTTTCTAGCTTCTCTTCTCTTTTTTCATGCTTTTGACATTTTTTTCTATATGGCTTCTTTTTTTCTCAGCTCTCCAATCTCTTCCTGTCCTTTTTTGCCATGAATTTTATATCGTAAATTATTCTACGGACGTTATCTCTATCGTAACAGTCTTCTTCTTTCAAGCCTATCCTTTGGAGGTTCTCTTCTATCTGTTTAAGGTAATTTGATTTTCTTTTTATGTCTCACAGCTTATTACAAATTTCTTTATTTAATATGTTTGGGTCTATCCTTATCGTACGCACTAAGATATTTAATTTTATTTTCCTAATCGCTGGTTTTAAGACTTCTTGATTTTGGTAGATCTTTTTAAATTTCAGCCCCAACTTTCCTGTGTTACTTTTAAACCATGGATTTCCTTATTTCAACCTTCTTTCTATATTGAGAAATTTTTTTAGGTTATTAGATGTCATTTTTTAGTACCATTTAAGATTGCTGGTCTTTCTGCAGCTATATGTTTTAATTTCGCGATCTTGGATAGATTCTTTTTATTGTTTTATCTGCTTATTCTTAGAAGGAGATATAAAATAAACTGGTAATGTGGTAGAGCGTATATATACATCAGACTATTGTACGCGACAAACTTTGTAACTACCGGATGATTGTAAACAAAACATTTTTATTTCTGACTTCTAAATAACAGTATAAATTCTCTTATTCCACACTGGATATTTTTAATTTTCTTTTGGTTGTAGTTCTGTGTTTCAGTACTTTTTTGTACGTGTGACTGTGTGTGTATTCGGTTATTGTGTGATTTATTTACTGTGCCATTATTACTGATTATTGTGCGATTATATTGTGATTAGCCTGCATATGTAAGAATTCGAATAGTTTATCGATATGGCTGATAATTTAGGAATATCTTTTAATAAGTTCAGAAAGTGAAAAAAGAAATAGTTTTAATCAACTGCTGGAGAAAAATCCTACATTTTGTTAAAAAGAAACTAGTGAAACATACTTCTGAATTAAGTGTGGTGTGTTATTAATAGATTACAGACTGAAATAGATAGGAGATGAAAAGTAGAAACTCCTGTTAAAAATAGAAAACGTAGAAAACCTATGCTAGGAAAATGGGATGAATTTGACAAAAATGTAATAGTGTATATAATTTCTTTTTTCAAAATGAAATACCAACTTTAAAAAAAATTGCTGGCTGTGATAAACTGTGAAAAGTGTTTACCAAAGATTGGACGCAGTAGTTTATACAAATTGCTCTTGTCGAAGTATTTTAAATTTATATGAAATAAAAAAAAAAATGTAAATGTTGATCGAGAAGAGATCGTAATTTGGCGGTGTAATTATTTTTTTAAAAAAACAGTCTTAGAAAAACGGGTAGAAATATATTTTATCTGGGTGAGATGTGGGTAAATGAAGGCCACAAGAATTTGGACTTCAAGAATTTGGTGTGGTACGACAGTTACATTGGTAAAAACAGCATTTCTGTCAGGATTTAATCAGAGGCTTGCAACCTCAAAAAATAAGGAAATCGATTGTATAATACTATAATTGTAGTACTTATTGGCAATGAAAATAGATTTTTAGAGCGGGGATTACTCGTTCTTAAATCCAAAACACCTACAGAATACCACGATGACATAAACGGAGGTATTTTTAGGAAGTGGTTTGGGAAAGTATTGTTTTAAAAGTATTACCCGAAAATAGTATTGTAATTGACAATGCTCCGTAATTATAGTGGAAATCTGGAAAATATTTGAAATAGTTTATGGAAGAAACAAGAAATTGCTTTATGGATAAACTCAAAAATATCCACTTGAAGAAAACAGTTTAAAAGCAAAACTCCTTGAACATGTAAAACACAATCGTTACAAATTTAAAAGATTTTTAATCGATGATTTGGCTGAAATGAAAGATCATACAGTATTAAGGCTTCCCCCTAATCACTGTAACCATCATCCAGTTAAGTTACTGAGGAGCCAAGTAAAAGGCTATGTTGCCTGAAGTAATAATATACATAAAATGAAAAACGTTAAAATCCTGCTTGAAACAGTATAATCGAGTTATCAACTGATATGTGGAAACAGTGCGTGAAGCATGTTACAGAAGAAGAAAAGAAAATGTAGGACCTAGATAATTTTATTTGCTATAGAATCATTTTTATAGCATGTGAAAAATGCCTTGTCAAGTTGATTAAAACCTATTATAGAGATAGGATGTAGTGATGAAGCACAGGGACTCCTTCCCACTATGACGACGATTGGGGCTACAAACACTAACACAGAGGAGCCAGGGGGAGGGACAGCCTTCTACTGAGCCATTGTGTGCCATTGCCGGGAGTGTGCGACGGTGATGACGTACGGGGACTCCTTATCCCGAGGCGTGAACACTAACATACACTTACATCCCGAGGCGTGAACATTTACAACATCCATGTCACAGCAGTATGAATAATTTTTGTGTGGATGATTTTGTTTGAGTGATGAGTGGGTGAGTCGTTTTTGTTTCTTTTTGTTGCAGGTACAGTGAAAATGGAGAGTCGCAGGCAGTCTGTCCCACGCATTGCGAAAGCAGTTTTTTCCGAAGATGTCGGATTCATTCCCCCCGAGTCTGCATTATACTTAATTGCGGGTCCGGTCTCGGGCTGGAGAAGAGCCGGGCCGGTGAGGGAAGTTTAGTCGGTAGGGGGCAGGTCATATTACGCCTAGCAACACCTTGGTGGAGCCTGTTAGCCTGTTAACTAACCTGGGGCGGATAGCGTCCTGGGTCCGAACTCGACACACCCCATGATATCCCGTGGTGGCGTGCGTTAATGGCATTCCTTCGATCTCATCGACAAAAAAAAATGGTTGATTAAAACCTAGAACGTTGCGGTTAAAGGATAAAAAAATACCGCTAAGCAGAATGACAGAACAATACGTATGTTCAATTATAATGGAAGAATTAACTCAATAATTGAAATTTATTTATTAATTATTTTAATACTTCTCGAAAAGACTGTGTTTTAATGACTCATTACGTTAGTGTGAAATAATTTAAAATATTTGGTAAGGGTGTACATAATTATTTTTTTCGAAATTTAGAAAATCATTCATTTTTTATTTTCAGGTAATTTGACGATCATCTTTGGTGAATTCTAATTCTGTAAGTAATTTAATAATTAATAATAATTGTTCACTTATAGTAATTAATGTACATTATTAATTTTGCTATCGTTGTAAGATGATATGTGAAAATTTATCATTTTTGTGATTCATACTTATTTGTACTTGTTTTTGTTCGCGTGGGAATTCGCTGAAAACTACATTGTAGTTTGATAATGATGAACATATTGCACAAGAATAATACAATGAGCTGATATAGCTTTTTGTTGTGAAATATATAACTATCTTATTTCTCTCTCAAATAATTGTTTGCTTAAATAATGAGATTAAAGAAAACTATGTCACGTATTCCAGATGACATATTACTAACCGTTTCCAATCTAACTTTGGTACAAGTTAACTTCTTATTTTTTTTTTTTTTAAGTTAATTAATTTTCAGTTATTTCATTAGTTTTCATTTTACGTTTATTATAACATTGCATCGAAAACAATATTAATATTTAGTTTTAGCTAAATTATATAGTAATTTATAATATTTAACAAAAAGTATTTTCTAGTAAAAGTATAGTAAGTTAAATTATTTATAATAATTTAGAGCAATTTAAATTTTACTTTTATTGTTAAACATGTGTTATAATTTATACTTTATCTTTAACAAATTAGTTTGAGTAATTCGTAAAAAAAAATTTATGAGATTAAAATCTAGTTGTAATTTTTATATGTAAAGGGTAAAATTTTAATCGATATAACTAATATAGCTACTTAATGTGTATGAAAGAGACAACTAATGTTCACCCAAAATTTCAAATAATTATTTTGCATTGAAAATATATTTTTGGAATAAGAAATTCTCCCACAGTTAAACAGGAAAGCATAAAATTTTTTCATACACATTATCAGGTATTTTCATGAGATCAATCAATTCAGTTATAATTTTTTTTATAGCTATTTTTAGTACGATTTTTATAAACAATTTTCCTGTATTTTTTAAATAAAATTTACAAAAAAATAAATTATGTTAATTTTCTTCATTTTTTATAATTAACCCTAAATTTTGGCGTGTTAATGGATTGTAAGATTCTATTCTTCAACACAATTATGTTTTGAATTTAAATAAGAAATCATTTTTATACATTTTATTGCGTTAATTCTATAGATTTTAGACGTCTTAATATGCCCACAGGGCTGCTCTAGTGGATAACGCGACATTGCAAATCAGCTGATTTCGAAGTCGAGAGTTCTAACGTTCAAATCCTAGTAAAGGTTAGTTACTTTACAGTTACTTTTATAACGGATTTGAATACTAGATCGTGGATACCGATGTTCTTTGGTAGTTGGGTTTTAATTAACCACACTTCTCAGGAATGATCGACCTGAGATTGTACAAGACTACACTTCATACATATCATCCTCATTCATTCTCTGAAGTAATATCTTACGGTAGTTCCGGAAGATAAACAGAAAAAGAGAGAGGCATCTAAATATGATGTACATCTTTATCTTTAAGACGTATACTTCTCTGCCTAACGTACTTATTCTGTTTAATGATGTGTCTTGTGATAATCTCTATATTAAATTGTTGAAATTTATAAAAAAAGAAGATATATATAAATGATTATAAGGTTGTATAACTAAAATATAATGCTTTTGTAATTTTTACATGCTTTATAAATAATATGTATAGAGACTATCGTTATTGCAAGAATACAGAGAGCGCGATTTCTCATTTTACAATCAATCAGTTTTCTTCGGATATTGAAATTAAAAATAAATACATGAGGTTTTATAAAAGAACTCCTTAGTTCAAAAAAAATTCTAGTGAAATAACGGAATCAGTTAAAAGCATTTCGTATTCAAGTTCGTTATATCATTAAATTTTTCATCACAAAGATTAGTCGCGGTTGGCTCCATTGTGTGACCTTCACTGCGTATCCGGTCGACAATCCCACTATCAGTCATGACGATACCGAAGCAGAAAGCTCAGTGCGTGATTTGGTTTATCGAAACAAGATCGGTTATCAACAGTTATCGACGTGACAATTTTACAATAATTAGGCGGTTTCGCGTGTACGAATAAAAACAATATTGCAGTGATTTAATCAATTTAAGGGGAAGTCAGCAGTCAGGCTGTTCGTATCTGAACAGAATGTAAAACGGATCTTAGATCTCGTATGTGTAACCCGAAAAAGACGTCAGCAAGGGGCAGTTTTAGAGTTAAGAACAGCTAAATTTACAGTGCGAAAAAATCTTAGATTACGTGCATATAAGATACAACTTTTATATGAAATCAAACCGAATGATAAATGAAAAATTTGGAGGTTGCAGCTTTAATGATTTAAAATATTGATGAAAATGAGGACTACCAGAATTAATCATCGCAACCTCTCTAGCTCTGGTACTTACTCAGGTTCGTACTCTGGTACGTTCATCTTCGTACCTAGAGCAGACATATAAGACATGGCGCACATCATCAATGGCGGACACAAAACTACATTAAACAAACCTAATCTGGCCACCTTCTTGAAAAGTACCATGTCCAGAAAGAAACTTTATAATATGCTGATGAAATTAATCCATCTGCATCCTCCTCCTATCAGGAAATATATCAAGCTTGTAAAGACCGTCGGACGATTCAGTCCTCCTGACCTGCCATAAATGGAAACCTTTTAATCTATTTCCTTATATTCGCCCAGCCGTAAGTTGGCTTACTTTCTTACCGTAATTGGGGCTCAGTTACAAGGATCTCAATGGGATATCCTTCGGTATCCAATAGGATAGTATGTACACGTATGGTTCAGAAATTTAACCAATATGTGGGTGAACTGCTTTCCGAACACCATTAAAAGTAGACCAATCCTTTTGCCAGAATATTGAAAATGCTCTTGAATCGAAGATTCTCATCAAGGATAACATCTAGATACTTCTGCAGCGGAACATGTCTAATTTGATAACCTGCTATTGATACACAAGGTAGACGTGTGATAGCTAGTCTGCCTTTGAGCTATATAATTATTGTAAAGCCATATAATCGTTGTTTTCTCTGTGAAAACAGTATGTTATGTTGGAAACTCCACAGCTGGAATATCTTTCAAGCCTGGGTTGCCCTGAATTCGATCTCATTTCTCGAATCTCCTTTAATCAGCAAAACCCCATCATCCGTATACGCGATGACGCCTCGGCTAAATGTTTTGCGAGCCGAAACTCACTAATGAACCGTTTTCTGAGCTACATTTATAAGAATTATTTCTCTCAATTTTGGCTATAGAATCGTCACCCAAGAAATTTCCGAGCAATTTAGAATCACCTGTAAATAAAATGGTTTTTTTTTTTTTTTTTTTTTTAACCTCCGGAACCACCGTTAAGTTATATCTTCAGAGTACGAGATGAATGAATTGTAGCGTTTGTGAAAAATTCCATGCCTGACCGGGATTCGAACCCGGGACCTCCGGATGAAAGGCCGAGACGCTACCGCTCAGCCACGGAGGCCGGCATGTTTTTTCTTACAAATATTAAAAAAAAAAAAAAAGAAGAATTGTACTTATAAATTCATTAATGAATAATAATTGAAGGAATTAAAGAAAAAAGTAAGCAGTTGAAATTTTCGTGAACTAAAGTACACAGGCATCGTATGAAAAGATTAAAATCTTTATCTGTTGTTGGAAAAAATGATTAATGGTTATAAATCTAGAGTAAAAGTTTTATATTTCTTATAAATGTACTGAGACTGCTAAGTTTTTGTGAGGTAAGAGGAGAGTTTTAGAGAACTTTGATACAGTTCTCTTAAATCAAACGATCTATATCGAAGTAACAGAAACTTAATGTTTGATAAACAATTCAGCTGTTGTTTAATTTATTGTCAGAAACAAATTCGGCGAAGTATCGTTCTTGATAAGATTCTGTGAAAAGACAGCCGACTTGAAAATTACTTTGTATCAGTTAAAATACAAAATCAGGAGATACTTTGCATAGCGTAAATAGAATCTTTCTTAGTAAATAATTATCTTTATTGTTTTTCATTTTAACTTTACAGATACATTAGCTGGAATTTATGTAACTTTTATATTACTTTCTAGGTATTTTCTCTTTATTGTAATGAATAGGTATATCATGTTCTGGAAACTCTTTCGTGATAAGTAATGTCAGATCTATTTTTGGAAACATTATTTACTCGTAATTCTGATCAAGGTTTTGCTGTTTTTCTGTGAATTCATTTGATTGAAATGAACTGCTTCCACCAGCAATATATTACTGTGAGTTTTTTTTAAATAGTAGAATTTACGTAAACATAGAATCCTTTTTAACTTTTACAACTATTTTATATACTCTATTAACGCTTTCTAAATCAGTTTTTATTTAATTAAAATTTCTTAATTATTTGATTTACCATTTTTTCCTTTTTCTTTTGTTTTATTTTTTTTTTCGTTGGCTGAAATGTGTAGCTGGGCTGACATGGTTTAAAATTTACGTATATAATCTTAACCTCTTCTGTTTGTTTTTTTTTTTGGGCGTTAACTAAATGGTTTTGATTAAAGTTAAAGAAATTATAAAATCCTCATGGTAAATATAATATTTATTTTCTCATAAAATTAAAAAGACATTGGCCGTATTCTATATGGCACTTATGACTGGTTAAAATTATTTCAATATCATATACTTTTTAAAAGAAAAGTAGTTCTTTTATTCTTTAAAAATTAAAATAAAATCAACTAGAAACGTCATATACAATGTTGCGCAAAATACTTAAAAATAGATAATTTTTAAGGATAATTTTTCTGGACAATTAGATGTTGCAGATTATTTTTTTATAAACATATTCATGTATAAAAACAAAATCTGATTGATTCTTTACTTTCCGCTCCCATTTTCTAACATTGACTAGCGTAATGGCAGTTAGATATTACTATGCTGCCAAATTCTATATGACACTTCATCCATACATGCTTTATTTAGAGGAAAACTATTTTCATTTTCATATATTTAGTTCGCCAATTTTAAATATTTTTGGATTATGATAAAATCCTCAGGGGTATATTTCGTTTTATACGTTGAAAATGTTGGTTGATATCGTCAGGGATACATAAATCCGTAAAGAGTTTACGTTTTATAAAATAAAATTTTATTGTTACGTCTATAATTGAGAAAAGATTGGCTGTTGCATTGTTATTCAATCTAAAATATTGTCTGCTCAGTACATATATTGCTTTTTTTTATAAATCTTCCCTCTTTTTTTTTTTTTTTAATTAATGAGAATTTGATGGCAAGCAATATTATATATAATTGAATACCACATTGCCACAAATCTTAAAATTCATTGTTTCTTTCAGTGTTTTAGGCTCAAGACTTTATTTATCTGGCACACATCACTAGAAGCTTAAATGTAGGTACCCGAAAGTTACCATTGCTCTCCTCCTGAACATAATTTATTAATGTTATTATTATTATTTTTTTAATGTAGGTAATTTTTTTTTAAATTCTCAATGTCATATATTAATTACATTAATTCTAAAAAATAAATCAATTGCATATAATCGTTTTTATTATTTTAAATTAATTACGTTTTGTACACATATGAATTGTTTTAATAATATCCTTTTGAAACAAAGCAGATAATATTCTAGTTTGTTGTATAATATTTCTTTCCTTATTGATCTTGGGATTGGATACCCTATTAGTTTCAGAGAATGAATGTCTTATTTTTGGAGATAGCCGAAGTTTTATTTTAACCAAAAAACTGTAAAATGATGGCTGTTGTGTGTATGTGAGCGCTTGTTTTTATACACACACTAGTGTTTATTAATCTTTTATGAAATATTCATTTATTATATTTTATAAAATTAATATATATTTGTTTAAATATATATATTTATTTGATTACAAGTTATATATAATGTTTTAAATTCTCAAAACATTTTTTGCTACATAAAAAGAGTATTGCTTTAGTAATGTAATTGTTCAAAACATTTTTACGGATATTATTTAGAAAAAACCCTGTATTATTACTTTTCATTGTAACAAAAAGTTCTCTGATTGCTCAGTAATAATTAGAGATTTTGGTTTCGTATTACAATAGAAATAATTAATTTTCTAAAATAATGAGAAATAATGTAAAAGAATACAAAACTTTTGAATAATTTAATGATTAAGAATAATCCAATGAATAAAGGGCAAACGAATTGAAAACGGATGCATATTGTTCGTTCGTAAGACGTAGAAAAAAATAAATAAATAAATAAAGGAATTGAAAGAAAACTAATTTGCAAAATTAAATCTTTTTAAAAGGAATGAAGAAGACGGTTTTATTTTACTTTATTTCATTTCAACAGAACAATTACGTAACCTACATTGATTCAATGTAAAATCTTTTTGATTAATTAATTAGTTAATTATTCCTATTCAACACTAATTAGTCATACTTATTAATTATTTTTAGTTATCAGGAATATGTATTTTAACTTTAAAATACGTTAATTTGTTTCTATTAATTTAAACCTGATGATATGAATTAATGATTCTTTTCTTAATTCTTAAAAAAAAATTCTTATCGGATTTTTTTTATAATGAAAAGCTGTGGTGAAATAAATGAGTATATTTTATTACATTTATGCAACGAACTAAATATAGAACAGACGATAATTTCAGATGAAATATTTTTTTTTTATTATTCCGGCTACGTAAAAATGTAAACGAGCGTTTCTACTATGTACATAGGTTATCATTCAACTCCAAACATATTTGTACTGTTAAAAAAAAACTACTAACATTTCACTGTTAAATAAAAAAAAAAATCAATCTCAAAATTCTACGACAATAATTTTTCATAACAGACTTTTAAATCTCAAAAAACTTATTAAAAGTTATCCAACACTTATGAAAGAACAATTTTTTTTTTAACCCACAGAGTTGGTCTAGTAGTAAAGTCGACGTCGCGTAAATCAGCTGATTTTAATGTCGAGAATTGCAGTCAAATTCTATTAAAAAGGATTTGAATAGATTGTGGATATTGGTGTTCTTTAGTGGGTTGGGTTTTTCAATTAATTATAAATCTCAGGAATGGTCGGCCTAAGTTTTTTTAAGACTACACATTTACATTTAACTAATAAGTCGCTAATGACTTTAATTGCTAATGCGACTATAAATAAAGATCTTTTTTTAATGTAATTTTAATTTTTTATTATATATTCCGATTTCATGTTTACTTTGTTCTTAATAAAATAAAAAAATAGATGAAAATAAATCTAGAGTTTATTAAGTGTAAAAAGTTTTATTTATTTTCATGAATTAAATTAATTTTATGTGTTGTAAAGTGTAATTTTTTAACATTTTGTTTCAGTTTTGCTAATAATTCAGTGCTGAATTCTAATACGTTCCCTCTCTGTTGTTAGCAATCCATAGATTGGTTTGCAGTGAGTTTCCAGACACTTCTATCTTGAGCCTTTCTCTTGAGTTCTTGGTAACCTCGACATTTCATATCCTCGTAATCTGTTTCATATATTTTAGCCTACCCTATTCTCTATGGTTTTTTCCTTCAATCGTCCCCTCTCCTGTTGTCTTAAAGACTTCCTTGTCTAAGTATATGACCGATTAGTGTGTCTTGTCTTTTGGTTAAGGTCTTCCAAAAGGTCCTTTTTTCGTTTACTCGTTCAAGAATATCTTTATTATTAATCTTGTCCGTCCACTTGACTTTTAACATTCGCATACAGCACCACATCTCAAAAGCTTTAAGGTTCTTTTTCTATGGTGTTCCGACAGTCCAGCTCTCGCTTCCATACATTGCTACACTCCATACATACGTTTTAAGCAATTGTTTTCTTGTTTCCAGATTGATGTTATTGGCGCTAAGGAGTTGTTTCTTTTTGTTGAAAGCAATTTTTGCTAGGCATATTCTTGTTTTTATGTCTCCCTTGCTTCTACCATCTGGTGTTATGATACTGCCTAAATACTTAAATTCATTGACTTGCTCAAAATTTTCATTTCTACGTTTTATTTCTACCCTAATATCTTCTCCTCCGCAAACCATTATCTTCGTTTTGATTTGTTCTAATACGTTATTAGTGTTAATATCTAGTGCTAATTTTACCAGTGTTAATACGCTTATCAGTGTTATCTTTAATATATAATTCGACTCTTACTTCGGCAAAATGAGTTGTAAAACTTTCGCCAGGAATTCAATTCAAAAGAATAGCAAATCAAAATCGACAATACAAAAGAAGATTCAAATTAGCTTTAGACTTAAAATATTAGAAGAGTATTACAAGGATAAAATAAGAGATAGAGAAGTAAATACAATTTTTTTTTTTTTTTGTTAAATGTAATATAAAATAAAGTATATTGTGATGATAGAAACGGAGAAAGTGTAATTTTTTTTTTTTTTTTTTTAATCAAAAACATTCCAGTTAAGCTTATTTATTAGAAATGTTTTTTATTCTCTTAATATAACAAAAAAAATCTATTGGAATAGATTAATATAAAGAAATCTATTGGAAATTCCACACACCTTTTATTCATTACACATTCATTAAATCTATTGTTTATTATTTATCATCTATTATTGTTTATTGTTTATCATCTGTTTATTGTTTATTCATTACACATTCTTTAATTCTGTATGCCTTAATTTATATCTCATTGTTTAAAGTTAAATATATTTATCAATTTTTTTTTAATATAACTGTAAAGAATTTTTTATAAGTAATCGTAATTTTCTGTGTAAACCAAGGGGTTAACAAATTTTCTATATCATATAGAGCATTTGATACGAACAACAGATTGTAATAGCATTGTTTTATTTCAGACGAAAACCTAAATCTTATCTTCATCTTCTCAGATAGCAAAGTTATCAGTAAGTTTACAATTTTTACAGATGTCAGGTGACATCCTTTTTTCTCTCGGAGTTGAAATTATCTAACCTTTCGAATTTCTTTTCTTTTTTTTTTAAAGGAAATACAGCTGTATTTTTTTTATGGTACATCATTTTACATTTCTCCAAATGAGTAGTAGAATTTGTTTTTTGTATAAATATTTTTTTTTTCAAGAAAGAAAAGAGTTAACTTTACTTTTAGCCAGTAAAATATATCAGAGACATACTTATTTTGCTTTAAATATAACAGAAATATATAATTACATGAGATATCAAGAGGCATTAAAGCCATTTTTTTTTTTCTACAAAAGTAATATTTTTCAGATTTTTATTGTTAATAGAGCGAAACTGTCACTTCTAAGGCTGAAGGATAGTTCCAATTTCTTTGGTATTAGTTTTTGAATAGGCACATTAGTAAAAAGTAATATCTTACAGTGAATTTTTTGCGGCTTTTCGATGAAAACTTACGGGATTATTTTCGCTCTTATTGTCGGAGTAGGGAGTGAAATTGAATTTTCATTACGTTTTGAGATATGAGTAGTAAAAAATTACCATTCACTTAAAATGTGTTTTCCGTTTATACGAGTATATATATATATATATATAGGCCTAAGTATAAAATCTTTTAGGTTACTAGTTCTTGAGTTATACTGAATCCGAGGTCGAATACATCTGAGGTTATGTTGTCCGTATGGTATATATTTTCAGACGCGCTTATGGAGAGAGTTACAGGTGAGCGAGTTGAAATGATTGATGATTGCATCTTGATTCTACAGATTAATCGAACGAAACTGGAGTGCGTTGTATTCTGAAAATCAGCGCATTTGTGACCGGGGAGTCGGAAACGAAAAGTCTCCCTTTTTTCGTAGAACTGTGCAAGAGTTTATATACTCTTGTATATATATATATATATATATATATTCCAATTAAATCTCTAATTTCAGTAAAGCTGGTAATTTTTTAAAATTATTTAGTAACATATATTTTGAAGTCGCTGTTAATTTTTTAGTAAAGTTAAAAAATTACAAAAATAAATATATGGATGTTACTAATCAATATTATATTGAAATTTATAGAAATGAAAAATAGTATATAACAAATTTTATATAATTGTTTTGTGTACGAAATAAAACTTTCTTCCGGCGTTTCTTTTATATTTTGTAGTAGTTAAACTTGTAAAATACTTAGTAACATTAAATTAATTTTAAGATAATTATTTTTATTAGTGGATGTTAACAGGAATTACTCAACGAAGTACTTTTTTTTTTGATCATGTTTTATGTCTATTACTTCTTAAAAGCACGTTCTTTCATCTCATAATAGATATACTATAATTATTGATAAAATATAAGTGCTTTTTTTTTCTATAAAAATAATCACAAAATTACGAAATCGGATACTAAAATTGCTTTAGGAGGTGAGGATTATTTCCTGCAAGTAATTTTATTCATTATTGTATCTTTTTTTCCCTATTACAATCTTTATTATTCTTTTATGTAACAATTTTCTAAAGATTTGCTGTGCTTCCATTAATATTATTTTAATTTTTGTTGCTCTTACTTTGCCTGTAACGTAATCAACCATCTCTTTTACTAATTTATTATTATCTTGAAGAATACGAGTATACTTTGATAACAAGTATAACTATTTATAAAATTCCTATTTAATAACATATTTTTCGCTTCATTTACTACAAGAAGGATAGCATTTGAATTATGTTCTTATAAACATTATTCAAAATTAATGATTATACAGATTTTTGAAGGTGTATTTATCATGTTAGTATTTTCAACTCATTATATTTTGAAGAACTATTTTGTTTTTTTTTTTTAATTTCTTTCTGTTTTTTTTAAAATTTATTTTTCTTTTTTTTTAATGGTACATCGTTTATAGGAATATTTTTATTTTCATTAAAAATAAGATAATGTTATCTTATCATGCAACATTTAAGCATGAAAGGTTGTTTCCGTTGCTGTTTTTGTCAAGGATAGTCTGGATCTTTTACATCAATTGTTTGGATAGTTCAGTAAGATATAAATTGATCTTAATTAGTGGCCCACAATAGGAAAGAAAATAATGGAGGATACATAAGCACAAACATCATCATAACTGTATATAAACTATGTAATATTATCATGTCTAAAATTACTTGGGAAGTATATTTTAGGCGTTGTAAGAGAAAGTTGTTCTGACAATGTGCATATGCGTTGGATTAGTCAAATGCAATATCTACATTTTTGAAAATTGTACTTGTGGACAATCTTTTTTTTTTTTATTCATAACTTGGTTAATAAACAATTCATTCCTGTCATTGTCATTCCTGTCTTCGGTCATATTCTTATTTCTGTGCAATAAAGGTACGATATTAAATATCACATAACTCAATTGAATTCTTTTAAAATGTGCTATGATTTGCCTTAATTTACTCCTTTTCATTGAGTATGAGTCTTTTTGGTAGATAAAAAAAATTTATTTAAAATTAAAAAAATTTAGTTTTTCAGAAAGAGAAAGAAAATATCTACAATCTTAGTCTTATTCATTTATTTTTCGCTCGCCTGTGTATTGTTGAGACACAGCTCCCAACGATTCACTCGGCTCGATCCACATTATATAAGCCGGTTGCGCACTACAGTCTGGCAGTCTCAGTCCACTACTTGAAGACTCATATTCTCTTATTTACAATTCATCATTATTCATTAATGATAAATGTTTGTGTATTACAATAAATATACTTTCTATTCATAATTAATTCAAGGCTTATTATTTCAATAAATAAACTAGCACATAATCAACTACATGAATAACTTAACCGAGGTACTTGACCAGGGTGGTAGTTAGTTAAAATTTTTTGGTCCTCCGAGCCGAATATGAACCACTGATTTATGGATATACAGTCCACAAATAAAATACGTCACAAATACAATTCATACAGTTGACATTATAATACGCGTACGTCACTTGTCTATTTGTTTCTAATTACTTTGATTAACGCTCTGTGCATCTTAAGAAAATTATTTTCTTCTATATTATGGATAGAAATGTATAAAAATTCATAAATTATTATGGATTTTTATATTTCCAAAAAAAAATTGATTTATCCTTAAAATTTTATATTACCTTGACCTTAAACGCTTTTGCATATTAATGTTTAAAAAAAAATGTGTAACACAACACTTCACTTTACGCAATTCTGATGTGATTGGATGATATTTAAATTCGGCTGGACATCAGGGTATGATGTACACCGGAACGTAAGCCAGAATTGTAGCCAATACCCCATACTTTTGTATATGTTTGTTTTGTATGTAAAAAAAGTACGTGTTTGTTTCTATATTTTTGAAAATGCAGAAAATAAACATGATTTTCAGCCTGTTGAATCTGTGATATTATTTAATTTTATATATACAGGGTCTGTATAATAAGTAACCGGACTGAGCCTGCCCCGCGCCGTCATAGCGTCTGCTAACCGGTA
>JAAAKQ030044252.1:0-16568 GCA_010016005.3 Zanna intricata
CCAGAATCTTCTAACTCTCTGTCCAAGCGTAAGGCAATTATCCTTTCGTAGATTTTACCCAATATGGGTAACAGACACATAGAGATTTTCGTCCCTGGGCGGCTTCCCTCTTCTTGTCAATCAAAACGACACGTCCCGTCTTCCTAATTGAAGGAAACACTGTCCTTAAAAGGGCAGTGTTCATGACCTCCAGAACCAGCCACGAGTCGCTTCCGACCAAGATTGACAACCGACTGAATCAACCTGACAACCGTAGACAGCCTGATTCTTCTATCAGTGTTCCGGGTCCCGCCAAACGCGAATACCTCCGCGTTGAAATCTCCCAATATAACAAGGGGGCGGGGAGTCGTCCTGAGGGTCACCTCTAACGCGTCCAGGGTCCACTCGAATGAGCGATCGTCACAATTCGGGGAAATATACACTAGGATGAAGCAAATTCCCGTCAGCTGAAAGGTGACAAAGCCCTTGTTCCTTGAAAGGCCACTCTGTCCATAGACACCGGCAACATTAACTACCGCCACATCACACTCCTCGTCCGTCATCCATCCCCTGGACTCGGCCAACATCTTGTTGGGCTCCGCGAAGAAAACCAAATCATAGTTTCTTTGCGTCGCCCAATTCAGCGCCAGATCGTGGGCAGTTCTCCTTCTGCCAGCATTCAGAAGCAGGCACTTCACGACCGGGCAGTTGCTCCCCGGCCTCCGATCCGGTATTCTTCGCGCCCGCAAGCAGTACTCCCAGTCCGATGTCCCTTCTGGTTGCAGTCCAAACATTTAGCCTCCTGCTTGCAGGCGCTAATCTGGTGGTCAATTCCACCGCAGCGGAAGCACATCTTGGTACGGTCGGGGCCCCCGCATCTGACCGTTGAGTGCCCCGCTCTCCAGCACCGAAAGCAGCGCTGCTCCTCCCGTTTGACCTCCAGCTTGCAAGAATGCCAGCCCATGACTATACATTCCCTGTCGGCCAGCCGCTCTGGTAGAAATCTGTACGGTCCCCCCCCCCCGTAGGCAATACGCAGACCTGACACTTTGACCAAGGTATCCTCCTCCGTCACTTTGCAGACCGCCTGAACGATGTCTTCGATCTCTACGTCCAAGTCCATTCCTTTGATGTTGAAACTGGTGGACCTCCTGTCAACGGGTTGTCAGCGATAACCGCATTACCCAATTTGGAATCTATTCGCTGGACAATGTCCGACTTCCCGTTTGACGAGTCCCGGACTCTGATCTGGACCTCCTCTCACCAGCCCTTCTTGACGGACACAACCAAGTCCTTTCCTACATCGTCCGCCAAGTCCTTTCCTACACCCTCTCGGACCTGTTTGAATAGGTTCGCATAAGTTGTTCCTGCTCTGCGAACTGTCACCAATATAGTCGGGGCGCCTGTCGGCTGCAGAGGCCTCTTCTCGCCAGGGTCTACTAGATAAAGGTCGATCTTTCCCTCATCGGTTTTGGATTTTGCATTCCAAATCTCGAGTATTTTAGCCACTCAGACCCCAAAGGCGTTATTGGGGGCGCAAAAACAGACTTTTTAAAAGGCCATCTTCGTTCTTGTCAAAGCGTTGCTCAAGTTCCTGGCGAGGGCCTCCTTCTCCTCATCTAGGGTGATTGCCACCGTGGTGCCCCTGTCCCTATCTTCCTCCTCCGGGTAGATAACCTCAAAGTGTTTAACCTCTCTGATGACTGTACCTGACGGGATTACTTGGTCGGATGAGAGCCTTTTAAAGATCTCGGGGGACCTCTCATTCAGGGTCCTACTAAAAGCACTCATCCCGCCCGGCCTCCTGGGGGATAAAAATACAAGGTCTTCCTCCATCTTATTCGGAAGGGGTTTGACTTCTACCTTAATTCTGCGATAAACATCTTGTAGCCACTTTAAATCAATAGCATCGCTGAGGTCCTGCAGAGAACCCGATTTGAGAATGGACTCAACTTTTTCACTTAGCTTCGTTTTTTCCGCCTGGACTTTATCCGTTTTGACATTCCTTCTCCGAAGTCAACTTCACAGATGTACTAGAGTACAAGACTAGGACCGTTGTCTCTAGGTCTCTAGCGAGCTCCTGGACCCGGAGAGCCGAGTCCTTTATTTCCGTTTTGGTATTACGGTTTCTCGTGCAGAGAGCAACGAGCTTATCAATCTCCTCCATGAGATGATCCATGTCGGTACCGTCGGAAAACTCGCCCTCACTGCTGTCGTCGACAAACGAATGAACTCGCTTTTGAGGACGACGTTTTCCTCATCCCTATGCTTCTCAGAGTGGGGAGCCGGATTTAAACCCTTGCCCTCCATTCAGTATTAAAAACCAAGTAAATTGACACCCCACACGTCAAAATCGGGGGGTCCCGGGGGGGGTTTGGGGGGTCGAAAATTTATTCGACCGAAAAGGATGTCAGAAAAAATTTGGGGGGTAAGAGGGGTTGGAGCAATTAGAGACGAAAAAAGGAAGAAGAAAAAAAATTTTTTTGAGGGGGCAAAAAAAATTTTTTCGCGGGGTTGGGGTCGGGACTGGGAGGCCCGGATCGATGGAGATCCGAGAGGAGAAAGAGATTCGGGTAATGGGACGGGAGAAAATAACGAAGGAAGAGGACCCCTTATAAATAGCTCGAAAACTGAAAAATTTTCGCTCTTGCAGTGTTAGTTCATAGCCACCGATTTTTTATAGTCGTTGTTAACAGTTATAAACAGTGACGTAGGCGTCCAGTACGATCGTGTTTATGACTTAGAAAAAATTTCAACGAGTATAACAATATACGTATAACCTAGAAAAATGCAGAAACAGCAAAAAACTTATTTCCAATATCAAAAAACCAAAAATCGTCATCACTTTTCACTGACCAAGTAAGGTAAACCGAAAAAACCACTCAAATATAATTCAAGCGCACTTATAGCTCGTTAGGCCCTATGAAAAGAACCCAACTAAAAAATTCGATAAACCTGGTAAAGACAAAGAAAACGCTTCGCGCTACCGTCCTATCTCCCTGACATGCATTTCATACAAAGTATTGGAGAGAACAGTAAACCGCAGATTTACCTGGTATTTGGAGAAACATGGGTTTTTATCACCTGAAAAGTGTGGGTTCCGACGAGGACGATCTTCCATTGACAATTTGGTATCACTGGAATCTTCTATTCAAAACGCTTTCTTACTTCGCCAGGGCCTCGTTGGTATCTATTTCGACATCAGAAAGGCATATGACACTGCATGGCGTCGTGGTATTCTAAACATTCTCAAAGATTGGGGAATCAGTGGTTATATGCTCCCTTTTATTAAGGATTTTTTAGATAATTGAACTTTCCGTATTCGTGTTGGAGATGCTCTATCAGGCAGCGTCATCTTGGAGAGTGGAGTACCTCAAGGAAGTGTATTAAGTACCACCTTATTTTCTGTAGCCATCAACAATGTTACTGAGTGTGTGCTGCCACCTGTTTCATGATCCTTATTTGTCTATAATTTCGCTATATAAATTGCTTCCCGATCTACAGCCACTGTAGAAAGACTAATACAAAACACTATATCTCGCCTTCAAGCTTGGTCCAAAGATACCGGCTTCACATTCTTCCCTGAGAAACATAACATAACCATAACTTGCAAGGAACTGTATCCCAGCAGGCCATGGGTTCTGTGATACCACCTTTTAATGTCGGGGATGAGGCGATGGGTGCACATTCCTTTAGCTGCTCTGTTCCATCGCGTTTGCCACTACCTAATCATCTCTTCCGAAACCTTTCTAGGAATCTCCCTTTTTCTGCACTGGCCACATGTCCTTTTTCTCTAAGTCATTTCCTCCGAAGAATCATCAAATCAACTGGCAAAATGCCTTCCAGGATCTTGGCCGCATGTTTTGAGACGGTCTGGTATGCAGTTACAACTCAAACAGCATCTACGATGCAGCCGCCTCTAGTTGCCAGCGGTTCACATCGGCCCATAACTCAGCATCGTACAGTACGAAGGAATATGCTGTACCTACTAACGGTCTCATCTGCAGCTGTGATGGTCCACCGGTGTTGGGAAGAAGGCTGGAAATCAGCTTCATTGTTCTCTTCGCTTCTGAGATGTTTCCAGGGTGTGAGTGCCGAACCTCAGTCTTACAAGTGTATACAGTACCTGCCCGACGAACAATATTTTTAATAGCTTTCCGTATTTCAACCCTATTGTTTTGTAATAGTCATACCGTGTTAAGAATTCTAATAACTAATTCTCCTCTTGTATCACACTTTTGTTCATATACTAATAATTTCAAGTGATCCTACAGGTAGCAGTTCAAAGGTTTTAAATCAAGCTACCTTGGAGTCCAGTTGATAGGTTCGCCACTTCCAATCCACTTTCTTAAAAAAGTCGGATTTTATTGTTGTGTAATCGTTAAAAAAAAGTGTAGAATTCCTCCGTCTTGCTGGAAAATCATCTGCCTTCTTATTATCAAAGGAACATCTTCTGATAGATCTGGTAAATGACTCTGCTAAACGTTTAAATACCTGAAACATTCTCAATGAAAATAAATTGTCCCAATATTTTATTGTCTTATAGTAACACACCAAACGTTTTCGTGGAACCTGAGTTTATATAAATTTTCTTCTTCATTTCACCAGTAGAACATGTTCTGAAAGTTTATTACCTTCTCCGTTAATCACTCTGCAGATTCATTAATCCTTCAGTATTTTCTTCATTTTCTTATATTAGCCATATTTCAAACAAAAAAATTTATTTTTAAAAATTTAATTAAAAAACTGATATGTTCGTTGAGAAATTTAAATAAGAAAATAAATCTACACTACTCTCCGGTAGCAACAGAATTATATTTAGATTGTGCTAAGAAAAAAAGTGATGGAAATAACGGAACACTTTGTATTCGTGCCCAAATTGTACATCAATAAACATGAATGAGTTAGATATTTAGCGATCTGCACGGCAGAGAGAGGTAGTAACCTGTTTATATTAGCAGTTACTATGGCAACGAAACCGTTACTATATTCATATGAATGTAGATTATTAACTGCTCATATGTTTTTTCGGTATTAATGCTGAAAACAGCTGATGACTGTAATACTTACCGTGTTCTTTCTTTTGCCAACCCCTCTGCAGCTTCTAGTAAGCAGAGCTTACACCCATTTGTCTCTTTTTCAACGCTTTCTTGTTCAATTCTTATGAGCACTTTTGGGTTTATTTTCGTTTCTCTTATTCTGTAAGATTTTATGATTTAAAAATATATGTTCAACTGAATTTTTTTCCAGCCTCCTAACGGAGTAACAGTTCTCAACCATTATTTGGGAGGTCCCAGATTTGTACCCGAATCAGCTATGTATGTTTGCATACATTATAAAATTTCTATTTCATACTCTTACATAAGCTCCGAACAAATTATGGCTTAATGAAACAAAAGAACAATTATTGCAATCTAATTTTTAGACTACTTTTTCATGAAGAAAAATATAGTTATATATTATGAAGCGGTCACGATAAGATATATCTCTTGTAAATAAATTTTTTGACACAATATAGGCAGTCTCAAACAAATATTGTGCTCGTTATCTGATATTGATGAGTAATAAAAAATTTAACATAACGTTTAATTATATACTTTTTTCCGCTGATGACAAAAATGTAAATCGTAAAATCGAAACCATGTTTACACAAGTTGTGCTATACCATTGCTGATTAGTATTAAGCTTAATATCTCGTCTCATATAAACGTAAAATATTTCGGACGGTCTTAACATTTTCGCTAATTAATTCTTTGTTAAGAAACGCTGTTAAATTTCATTACAAAAATATTCGTCATGATTGATTTTATTTGAGACAATATTGAATGCATCCAAAGATAATCCTTTAGTATTGTAATTAAAAGTAATGTGTTTTTATATTATTAATTTCAAAGTTAAAAGCAATTTAGACTGTCAAGTAACATTCCGATAAAACTATTTAAAACCGTTATTAAATTTTTTGCGTTTAATAAAATTAATTTCACTTTTAAATTGCTTAACACAAATATTTCACGTTTACTATATTACATATATCGTAATTTATTTATTTTTTTTATTTGTATGTTATTTACTTCTTTGTTTACTGCACTAATTTTAGGGTGAAAAACATCGCAATACAAAAAGACAAGCTAAGGTTGTTACTCGTGGATGAGTTTTTCGCTGTCTAGGGAGCAGCCAGCGTAGGCCACAAAACACTGGTAGTTTGTCGTTATGAAAGAATAATGCGGACCGTACGGTACATAAACTCACCCCTAAATGGCGAGACTACCAGTGAATAATGGAGCGACCACAGCGCCATAAAGCACTTCACTTCGTGAGGCCTAAAAAAAGGAACACACCGACCTCACCCTTCCAACTGTCCCTACCCTGTTCTGTTAACAAAAAAAAAAGGAAATAACATCATTCAGATTATAACGAAAGGACTTTTTATAAATAGTATAATTTTTTTTCTTTTATGATCATTCAAAGTTAAAGTCAAAGGAAAGTGAAAATTGTTCTCCTTTTAATCCTTTGAAATGTTTAAATTGACTTAATCTAAGGTTTCGTCCACTCTACTTATAAAGTAATTTATTAAAATAAAATCTATTCCTTGCGTAATTATTGATTTTTATGTTTTATTAATAGATTAGTTCTTTAAAGGCAATCTTTATACAGATATCATAGGAAACGGCTTATTTTACACGTCACATTTTTATGAACCATTAAAGAATAAATTGAAATTTATTAATTTATTTCATCTTTATCTTAAAATTTACTCCTAAGTAAAAATATACCTTTAGACCTTTGACTTTAAAATCTCTCTTTTTCTGTTTAGCCTCCGGAACCACCATAAGGTATTAGGTTGAGTGAATATGATACGTATGATTTCGTAAATAAAGTTAGGCTTGTACAATCTCAGGTCAAATATGCCTAGGGTTAATTGAAACCCAATCACTAAAGAACACCGGTATCCATGATCTAGTATTCATCTTCAAAAATCTGCCTTTAAGCAACTGATTTCTGACATCGACTTTACCTCTAGACCAAGCCAGTGAGTCAAACTAGAATTAATAAACAACTTTTTATTTCTCAGCTGTTTGTATTTGAAATTGAAAGAATTTTTTTTTTTTATCTTTTCTAATCAAATAAAAATTGTTAAAACGGTTTTTCCTATTATCCATTTACTACTTTCATGTTAACCTCTCTTTTTTTTCTGTTTAGCCTCCTTACCGTAAGGTATTACTTCAGAAGATGAAATGATGAAGTAAATGACGGTGGAAAAGAATGATATATGTGAATGAATTGTAGTCTTGTACAGTCTCTGATCGATCGTTCCTGAATTGAGTGGTTGATTGAAACCCAACCGCCAAATAACACCGGTATCCACGATCTAGATTCAAATCCGTATAAAAATAACTACTTTTACTAGGATTTGAACCTTAGAACTCTCGACTTCGAAATCAGTTGATTTGCGATGTCGCATTAACCACTAGACCATCCCTGTGGGCTACTTTCATGTTAACCTAAAACGATTCACTTAGGAAATTTTAAATCTAAAAATAAAATTAAAGGATTATATATAACATTTTTGTATGAAATATTCCAAAATGAAGTGTACGGGAAAAATAGTTTTTTTTTTTTTTAATTTTTTATAATTCATTAAAATTACATTTTTCATTTTTAAGTTGTTGGGAAATTCATTTGTTATATGTTGGTATTAGAATTAGTATTATTTTAACTGTTAATAAATCTTATTCACCTTATGAGAAAAATGTTCAAAATAATTATACTCAATTAACTTCATAGCAAAAAATGGCTTTATCAATTGTTTTTAAAATTATAAACAGTTCAATAAATATAGATACTTGAATATTAGTGTCAAAATACAGTGATAAATGATATTTCAGGCGTTTATTATTTTTTTCATATTAGTCATTAGCATACAAAAATTAGTCAAAGCGTTACAAACCAATTGATTCAACCGTATACTTTTGATAATTATTAAACTTCACGTAGCAGTTTTTTTCACGGACTCAACGATTAAATTTTCCATGATCTGTCAACAACTGTACCAATGAATGATACATCCACCTGTAACATACAAGGTTATCCACCTTCCAGATTAATATCGGAGGAATAAATGGAATAACTTCCACCCATTTTTGAACGATCTTTAAGATCTATCATATTAAATACATTTTCACAATAAAATGCCACAATGTTAAACTGATATTTACAGCTAACCAGTATTGATAATTCGAGGTCAGCCAGAAAAGCTTTGGTTCCTCGATAGCTTCATTCTAATTTGATATTTGAAGTTTACCATGATCCATCGTCTCCGCAACTTCCTTAATCTATAAGTTGTCAATTTATCTATAGTTACTATATCTCCCACCACCGTTTTATTATAGTTTTTTTTTAAGGTACGATTACTTATGATTATTTTTTAATATAATCGTATACTACCTCCTTTCGCGGCAATGAAATTGTATATAAGGTTCAAGAAACAAATTGGTGTCACAAAAAGTTTATTTTAGTATTTTCTTTTTTTTTGTGACGATAAATATATTTTGTAACAACATATCCTATACTGATATAAAGATTTTTAAACCATTCAGACACTATAATAAGTTTTGTAATTAATATGGTAATAATTTTTTTGTAATTTCATCCCGAGTCCTTTGATAATGACTGCATAATTCATCTATTACCATACCTTCTCGTAATATAGTAAAACTAACTTTATAGAAAAACTTTCTTAACGAAACATTTAATCAGTAAACAAGTGAAAAATAATTTCTTGGAAGTAAAGTATTACTTAACGTTTTAAATTAATCTTTGATTCTTTGATTTCATTATAGTTTAACTTAAATCAGCACTATTTATTTCTTTAAAAAGTTCACACCAATGTATGTATATGTTAAAATTTACTGATAAGTAATAAGAAGTATAAATTTCATCTTAGTAAGCACTTATCTAAGATGCAACAACAAAGTTTAACATGATGTAATTCCTAAATTTATATTCCTTAAACTGGTATCTCGTTAAAGTAATTTATTAAAGCTGAACCTATGATCTTTATTCAGTTAAACAAAAACTGGTGTTTCGAAACATTTTAAAATTTTTGTCAAAGAAATAACTTATTATTAATAGGTTAATTAATTTCTAATTATTTACTAGTCACGTTAATAATAATAATAATTAGCTATAATAAAAAAGATCCTGATTAAACGTTCTAATTATTTTTCTGCATTTCGCGTTTTAAAGTCAGTTGCGTTATCTTCTGACTTTTTCTCAATTTCTTCTTATTTTTTTTTTATATCTTGATTCTTTTATTTACAATCGGTTCTAAGAAGAAGTCCAAACTAAATAGAATTATAATAAGTACTTGATGTGGGGTTTCCAATGAATTCCCTCAATAAAACATACACACATAAGACAATATTCAATTCATAAGTGTACTTGCATAGATTTACTCCATATAATACAAAAGACCGTAAACAAAAAAAAAAAAAAATGAAGAGTCAAATGCAAAAACGATGAATGTCACTATTTTGTCATTTTTCACCTAACTGTACCAGCTTGTACAACTGATAGTGTAGTATATTCAGATAGAGTTTCAAGGCAAAAACGATGGTATTTTTCAAGATATCATCAAAATAAAAAACACTGTACATTACAATAATGATGAATGTCAATGTGAAACAGTGCAAGAATGATGGTTGTCGTGAAATTAGTTTTAATACAGGCAAGCGCTGTTCGTAGTATTGAATTGGCTAGTGACTTTTTAACAGCTGTTAATAATCCTGTGAAAGACGCGTTTACAGTCTTGTTCTTGTTGATGAGAGAGAGAGAGAAAGAGAGAGAGAGAGTCTTGTTCTTGTGTTATTTTAAAAAAAAAATAATTTTAGTGAATTTTTGTTAACTAATAAGTAAGAATAAGTTTTAATGAAAGTATGAATTTTACTGAAAGTGATAAAAGTGACATAAATGTTAATGTTAAGGTTAAGAAAAGATTAAAACACGAAAGATCCAATGATGCAATGAAGAAATTGAGGTTAGCATCTCACGAAACTGGACCAGACAGTAAGTGTAAAAGACTTGAGTGTTTTAAAATTGTTGAAATAAATGATAGACAACGTATAATAAATAGTTTCAGTTTTAAAAACTGTTTCAGTTCTAAAGATGAGCAAGATGCTTATTTAGCTGATTTAATTGAAGTTCACAGTATTAAAAATCCTAGATCACGAAAAAATGAAAACGATACAAACTTTCATGAAAAGGCCTATAAATATAAGGTGAAAGTAATGTCTCAATCGTCTCACAAAGAAGTTTCAGTTTGTTTTAAAGCATTTGTAGCTATTCATGGGATTACCTCGAGACTTGTTCAAAATATACAGACTTCCTTAAAATCAACAGGACAAGCTCCAAAAGAAAAAAGGGGGTGCCCACAATCACTGTAACATCTCTGATGAAGTCGTTGCTCGTGTAGAACTTCACAAACGTTCTTTTAAAGGAAGACCAAGTCATTACAGTAGAGCTAAAACTGACAATATATTTACCTGAAACACTGAACATAAAAAAAATTTATGAAATGTACAAAGAACTTGGCAATTCAACAGTTTCATACGAGTTCTATAGAAATATATTTAACAGTAAATTTAATATAAGATTTGGATACCCTCGTTCCAATACATGCAGTTCCTGTGATAAATTTTTGGCACAGAGTAAAGTTCTGGAAAATGAGTTATCTGGCGCGAAGTCAGTAGAAGACAGTGAAAAGATTCAGCGTGCGTAGAACAAACTTCTACAGGAGAATAAATTACATAAATTGAAAGCTGAAGCATTCTATTCACTCAAACAAAAAACAAAGAAACTCTGCCAAAAACATGCTGAACATGAAGCTATCACAATGGACTTTGAAAAATACCTACCACTGCCAAATATAACAACAAATGACGTTTATTATTGTAGGCAGTTGACTTTTTATTCATTTAACATCCATGTCTTATCTACAGATGATGCATTCTTCTATTGTTACACTGAAGTAACTGGGAATAAAGTTTCAAATGACGTTACTTCACTTTTACATAATTTCTTATTCACAAAGCTGGATCCAAGAGTGAGACATCTACACATTTTTTGTGACTCCTGTGGGGGTCAAAATAAAACAAAAACTGTCATCAGGTTTCTACACCACGTTGTGAATATTGCAAAACGACTTGACTCTATTAAAATAACGTTTCCAATTAGAGGAAATTCTTATTTAGAGTGCGATCGAGTCATGGCTATTGACTAGAAGTCAGTTACAGAACTACCAAGCGACTGGGTTTATGCCATTGAGGATGCTAGAGTAAAGCGGCGACCATTTATTGTCATTGATGTTGACCAGCCTATATTTCGCGATTGGTCTACTTACTTGGAAAAAATGTATATAAAAACGTTGCCATTCATGGTTAGATCAATTAGGCAATTGTCATTTAAGAAAAATGAAGAAGGCTACAGTCGTTTTATCAACAGCAGGAATACATTCAATGGATCCTGGAGTAACGATGTCATTCTACTTCCAGTTTCAATACTGAAGGATCAAATTGAAGTGCATAAAAATATGACAAAAGAAGAATTCTTCATGCTGATGCCAGCATATACAGGTAAGCATGACAGATTTCTTTTATTCCAAAAACAATCAAAAAATAGATTATAACAAAACTATATTAACTATGTACCCAATAGCTAACTATTGTGGCTTATTTTATTCTAGCATTAATTCCAATTACTTGGGCCAAGTACAATGACCTACAGCACTTAAAACAGTTTTGTGGACCTGACGCCAGAGACTTTTTTAGCGCACTGCCTCAAAATAATTTAGTTTATTAAATAAACATAAAAACAATAATAACCTACGTAATTAGTACAGTATTTAGTTCTTAAAAAGTAGTAATAATTGTAGTTTATATTATAAAATAAAGTTTTTGCACTTTTGTTAACAGTATAATACTGTATTATATACAGTATAGATTTTGTCTAGTAGAACAAAGCGTCCTTATGCAGTTGGTCAGCTCTGCAAGCAAATCCTTTTTCCACGAGCCCTTGACTCAACTCTGAGCGCATGATGGCATATGGGTTGTCGTTATTTAGCAGGGTGGAAATGCGAGAACTTGACTCCTTAAAACTAAGTCACTTTGGCTAAGGTTTATTTCTTTTTTTTTACCTCCGGAACCACCGTTAGGTTATATATCTTCAGAGGATGATTTCTTTGTTGTCGGAAGTTTTAAGGGTTTGAGCTCTGTTATCTTTGTCGTTGGAAAAGCAGGTAGTTTTTTCGTAAGAAATTAAAGACCAATTTTGCTTTCGCATTCGTTTAGTTTTTGAATTTTGATTTTAACTTCATCTATTATCTCTTATTGTAATGAAAATTACAAAATCATCTGCGAAGACAAGATTATTTATATTTAAGAATTTAGTTTTAGTGCATATTTTTATGTTTTCGCGTATGTTTAACTTTTTAAGTGCTTTCTCCCATTCTCTTAAAACTTTTTTAAGGGCACAACTAAAAAGGATGGGAAACACCATCTAATTGCCTTACATCAGATTTAATTTCAAATGATTATGAAAGTTCCCTAAGAATTTCACTTTTGATTTGTTTGTTAATGTTTCTTTTATAATGTTTACTATCTTTGGGTTTATCTTAAATTCTTCAAAACTTTTAAGTAGGGATTCCCTGGGGATAGAGTCACTGGCTTTCTTAAAATCGACAAAAATTGTAACTATTAGTAATTCTGAGTTTTTAATTTTTTTTTTACTTCCTCCAGGTCTAAATCCACCTCGTTATTCTCAGATTTCTTTTTTTACTGTCGTTAAATTGTTTTTTTTTTCTTAACAATACTTTGTACAAAACTTTATATCGAACTGACAACAGTGAAATTCCTCTGTAGTTGTTTTTGTTTTATTTCCTTTTTTTTGTGGAGGAAATGTATAACATATTATTTCCAATCTTCTGGAATTCTTTCTATTTCCTTAATTGATATTTATTAATTAATTATAATAACTAAATAATAAACTACTGAAACTTCTTTGTATTACGATCCAATTATTCTAATGCTAATTATTCCCCCCCCCCTTTTTGTTATATTTCATTATCTTTGCTTTAGACTCGTTTATTTTTAAATTTAAATTCCCGAATATTAACAAATTAGTCATTTTGCGTTAATTTTAATGAAGTTTTAGTTACGTGAGAGAACAATGTTATCAGTTAACTTTACATCTTTATTTTTATCGTTCATCTATGGCTTCTTCTATGAATAAATTTAAAAGCAAAGGAGATAATATCTTTATCGCATCCATCGTTAATCAAAGCTTACTTTGATTAATCTTTTACTCTTTTTATTATCACATGATTATCTAATTATGTGGATTTCACTCTTTTATTCTTTTCCTGAACTTTTTTTTCCAAATTTTCTTCGGTTTTTAAAAAATTTATTATTATGTTTTATTATATATTAAATTTTGTTATACATATATATATATATATAAAGTTTTTTAAGAAATTTATTATTTTTTTAAGGATTTTAAATTTATTTAATTCTACAACAACAAAACACTTTTTACATGTAAAAATACTTACGCTTAACCGTCATACATTTTTCTTATAAAGAAGGATTAACAAAAAAATTATCTCAGATTAATCATAACTACTATCAGGATCAGAATAGTGTTTCTTGTATTTATGCTTTTTCTAAAACCTAACGGGTTTTCAGTTAATATACCCTTTAAGTTACGTTTTATTCGTTGGAATTACTTTTCAAAGTTTATAAAGTTAAACATTTACATTAACTGGAATTCTACATAGAGTGTCTGAAGTAATAGTGCAGTGGAAAGGACAGTGTATCATAATTAGAAAGAAATCAAATTCCAACATTCTATCCCTTCTCTGCCGGTCAATTATGCTTTCTAAATCTTAACTGGTAATAAACTATTCTAATAAGTATTTTTAGACTGATAATGCAATAGTTTTCATTTTTTCATATCTATCTTCACGTGCTATTTTTAAAACAAAGTCGAGGGTTTTATAGATTTCACATATCAAAACCAAAAAATCACTAAACGAAAAAAACAATTTTAACATTAAAATTCCATAAGGATATATATATTGTTTTACGTAGGAGGAGGAAAAAGCTCTACCAGCCGAAATCTACCCGTGAAGATAATAGTGTGGGGCTTTCACCCACTAAAATACCTCCCCCTTCATCCCAAGGGTGGCGGGAATCACCTTTCGGCTTAACATCAGCCACCCTGAGGACATGGAAGCAGGTTCCCCAGCCTTACTGCCCCTCCCGCTTGGGCTTTCGCAGCGGAGTCCCCCTTCGGGGTCCTCTTGGGATCGTCAGAGCGTGCCGACTTCTCGCTTGTGAGAAGCCGACACCTTCTTCCTCCAAGAGGCTGCCCGTCCCTTCCTACTCGTAACCTAAAGGGGCGGCGCGCGCATCTAGAAATGCTCGAGTGCCCCTCCCCCACCCGCTCGCGACCTACATATAAATATATTTATATATATGTATACACTGTCGCGTGTTCGCGTCTCAACCAGGATATTTAAAGACTAACAAACTAAAAATTTCTTATAAATACAATTTTTTACTTTTAAAGAAATATTAACAAAATAAATAATAAAAAGAATAATAACAATGATGATAATAATAAGGATAATAATGATGAGGATGATAATACATAACATACAAAATAGTAATTCAAATAAAAAGGAAACTTTTTTTAAAGACAGTTAATTTATTTCAGTATAAAAACCAGAAAAAAATCTAATTTACTAAAAACATTATGACCGCTAGAATTTGATATTGCAGTAACAAGATAATATTAGAAAAGTCTAATGTACATATAATTTATTTCTCTGCAAATATTATTATTTTTACTGTTTACAATAGAACTACCCTACCCTTTATGAATGAGTAGAATACTATCACATTCATTACTGTTTACCAATAACTCACCGAACAACTTCTTGCGTGCACACTGTCCACAATGGAATGCTCGTAACGTACTCTTCACTCGTTACCACACGCTTACTGATCTCACCGTCGCCGCAACCGCATCGAACTCAGGCTTGCGAAAGTACTCTTATTACGCTTATTTTTTTTTTGTTTTTTTTTTTGTTTTTTACCTCCGGAACCACAGTTAAGTATATTCTCAGAGGATAAGATGAATTAATTGTAGCGGGTGTGAAAAATTCCATGCCGACCGGGATTCAAACCCGGGACCTCCGGATGAAAAGCCGAGACGCTACCATTCCGCCACGGAGGCTGACGGAGTATCGTTTATATCGCTTATTATCAAGATTTCGCTGCACGGTCAGAAATACTGACCGAATTACTGACTCTCTCCACTGGTTCCCGGCAGTATTTATTATCCCTGGCCTGCAAAACCAGCACATGCCTCATCCCTACTGTTAAAGCATAATGATTCTCATCGTCTGCACCCTTATATTTTCCTGCAAACTCTTATTCCAGTGTGGTAACCCTTCTGGTCGAGCAACACTTTTGGAGGTGCTCTTGTCTGCATTACAAAGAACAATTTGTATAACGAACTTTTGTTAGTCAGAGAAAGAAATTCCTTTTAGTTCCTTCTGGATTCTTCTTGTCATTATTATTACTTTCTCCTTCTTTCTTTTTAATCAGAAGAAATCTACTACTGCGGTTCATTATATTGGACATGTTACAATTAATATATATATATTTGTGTGAATGTTTGCCAATTTTTGCTTGATCTTGATATACTGATTTGGATGAAATTTTGCACGAGATTTTTGTATATGATTAATAGATAACATTTAATTTTTATCAAAATCGGTCAAGGGGAAAATATCTTTGATTTCTTTGTTTGGTTTTATTCAAACGCCAATAAAGGGTTGGAGATAAAAATCTTCTTTTTTTGTCTTTCTCCGACTCAAAATCTTATAAACAATTCCTTTACATTCGTACATCACTTTAATTGTGTATTTAAACAATTTCACTCAGAATGAAAGATAATAAGCTTATTTTTTATTTTTTTTTATCACTAAACATTTTGCTTAATACCTTTAGTCTCAAATAGGTTTTTATGAAATTTCGCACAGTGGCTTCTGAACGTAAGTCATTGATGTCACTTAACTTAGAATATAATTATCAAAGGGGGTGGAGAGATACGGTTTCGGCGATTCCAAGTTTGAAAATCTGATTCAAAGAGTAGGATAATATTTTTACATATTTCGTGAGTGAAATATTGAAGTTTATGTACTTTAATATTTCATTGAATTTTCCTCCAGAGCTCACATGGAAACAAACTCTTTACCGGTTTTCCATTCCTTTAATCGATGGTACATCGATGATCTACCTTTTTTACAGTAATAAGTAAAATTAGCCTACTTTTACTTCAAGTTTACTTTTTTCAGATGTGATATTCAGATTATACGAGGATAAGTCAATATTTATCCGCAATTTAGTTATATTTTTGTTTATGCTGGTAGTACTGTCGTTTTGCGTCGAAGACGCATGCTTTGTTTATTTTTTGTTACGTCTATGCAAGTTTCAAGCTGCTAGGTTAGTTTCGTTATCGCTGTCGTG
>JAAAKQ030044274.1:0-35738 GCA_010016005.3 Zanna intricata
ACTCTCAACAGGTACCTCTCCGACATGGTTGCACCTTCGGTCCAGCTACTCTGTATCACTGAGTACGCAAGCCCCCCAACCATCGGCAAGGTCTCATGATTCATAGAGGGAGCATTTCATATAAATTTCAATTATTTTAATCATTTCAATGATAATTAAAAACAAAGGGAGTAAAATAAAACTATTTTAATCTCTATATCATTATCACACCATTAACTTATTAATATAACATTTTCAATAGATATTTTTCGTCGTAGCAAACTTTCAATGACATAATTTCGTCAGTGCAGTCGGTTTCAATGAAAGTTTTACATTTTTCTATTAGTGGAAGTTGTAAAATAATTAATTAAGATAAAAAGTTGGTGGAAGCTTTAAGATAGTGTTGTAGCAAACGCCATACCCTCATTTTCATAATCTCGTCTGTCTATAATCACGTTATTTTCATAATCGCGTTTTTTTTTCTCACATCTGAAAGCTGGTGACTCGGTTCATATGCCGCTGATAGTTTCCTGCCATACCTCACGGTCCTCTGCCATTCAAATCAACGTGCCTAGCGTTTCTACAGTCGCTTCTTCAATATGGTCCAGCATTTCTTCGGAAGTCTTCCGTATGACCTGTTGCCCTCGATTTTTCCCTGCATGACTAGCTTTTCAAGATTTTCGCTGGTGCTGCGGACTGTATGCAAAAAAATAAAAGCAGAGGATGAAAAAAAAAATTTACCCATATCCGAAAAAGATTTATTTAATTTATCATATCCGAAAAAGGAGAGGATGTGTTCGAAGCATATTGCGGACAATCTCCTGTAAATACTCACTTCGTTTATAATCGAGTTGTTCGTCCTTTTTCCCATCCAGGCGACGCGGTGCCATTCTTTTGTAGACTCATATTTCGAATGCATCAATTCACTCATTTTAATTTTAGACAAATCTTTTCTTACTTTCATTTTATAGCTAAAACTTTTAATATGTGAAATATAAGAAGAAATTTCTCTGAGGAACAAAATTCTTTGACAACCCAAAACGATTATGATCACGATTTGAAGATATTATTCATTACTAAACTAATTCAGTTAACAGAACGAAATGATTCCAGATAGCTAGACGACAACCTTTTCTTTTTTAGTAAAATTTGTGTCGTCAACTATAAAAATTGTACAGATTTGCGATTTATTTTATCAAGCAGAATTTTACATTTAACTGAAGGTTATCGGTAATCGGTTTGAATAAAAGGAATCGGTTAACCTCTTAAATGAGACTTTTAGAGAAAACTGGCCCCAATCATCCACTATTTTGCAAATATTTTTTCTGTTACATGTTATTAAATATTTATTTTTATACAAATTTAGCCAATTAATTGATTCATAAATTCGTATAAATTTTAATACGACATAAAAGGCTGGTAGTTCATTAGGCAATCGCAATTATTCAGCCCGATGAACTTTGAAATATGTCATTAACTGAACACAAAATATGAGTATACCGATAAAATAAATATTATAAAAATATAAATATACCAAAATCTTTAGTAATTAGTTCTATAGGATCAGTACTAACAAATTTGAACCGGGATCTTATAGCACTACGAAATAGTAGAAGTAATGGATCGGTGACCGATACTAACTGTTCGCTCAATCAACCAGCGGGTAAAATTATGTTTTGTAAAGAAAATTATCAGAAAATCAAAAAAATTGCTTAAAAGTTTTGTCTAATAGTAGTTTTCGACTTAAAACATATTTCCGAAGATAAAAATGATGACACCCTGTAATAAAGGAATGACTGAACTAGTGCAGAATATTTTCTGAAAATCTCCTTTTTAAATCCCTATGCAGCTGTTAAAGCATAAAGTATAAATCACAAAAATGTTTAAAATTGTACAACTACAATTTTAAACATTTTTATGATGTGCAGTCATGGTAAAACATTTTCTAATAAACCCATAGCACGGTTCTCTTTATTTAGTAAATGATTGCGACTGGCAAGGTGGATAAATGTGTAACATTCATTTCCTGCATTCGTTAATACATTTAGTAAATCATGATTAAATCCTAAAAATGTACTTGTTAATATTGTAAGTATTCTTAAGTGAGTTTGGTTTTTCGAAACTTGAAACAAATATTGTAAAAAAATTATTGGAAAGCAAAAAATTAGCTGGAAAACATTAAAATTTTCTTATTTAAATAAATACTAAATAATTTTACAAAAAAAAAAACGAACAAAATACAGAAAGAAGAACAATCTCTTCCAACCGTTCTTTTATTTAAAAAAAAAAAAAAAAAAGAATGATGTGGACACTGCATGACTTCCTTGTACGCCTATAAGATTACATATACAAATTTATGAGACACAAGAAATTTAAACTTTTGTTAATCAGCAACTCGATACAAATAGTATTGATTTAGAATGGTATATTACGTAATAACAATTTTTAGAAGCGTATTATTGCAAAATTAAAGACAAATTTTCAACAATCACTTTAAATTGTATACAATTCAGAAATGTACAGTTAATACCAAGGTAACAATAATATTAAATAATCAAATGTTTCACCAAATCTATTACATATGCACATAAAAATGCCTATTAAAATTACAAACACATTTTTAAAAATCAGTAAAATATTATTTCACTAATAAATTCTGATTTTTTTCATATATTTTTATTGTTATTATTGAATTATTATTTATTATAAAAAATTTTCACAATTACGTGTTAATAATTATTAAAAAATCAGTATGTTTAAATTAAAAATACATCTTTTTAAATAAATTTAAAAAAAGGTTGATTCCAACCGATGTGCATTCCCTTGTAAAATCGAAATATTTCATTAATTAAAATGTTATTTCACTATAACTTTGGAACCAATGTAAATAGATACCACTTATGATATATCGTTGAAAAGCTCTCAAAAAGGGCTTAGTACTCCAGTTAAGAAAATGTCCAAAATCCAAATTTCTGGGGACTTTGAGCTTTTTTTGGATACTTTTGGTTCAGTCGATTGCAAACAAAAGAGGAGGTAAACAAATAGATGTTACAAGAGTCCTAAATCAACAATTTCTACATCCTACAACTAATCGTTCTTTAGTTATGCGAGATAGGTTCATAAGTACGCACAAACGTCACGCCGAAAGTAATCAAAATGGATTCAGGGATAGTCAATACGGATAATTCCGTTGAAATCAGAAAACCGAAATTTTTCGCGATCACAATAATCCTTTACTTCGTAAAAGAAAGTAAAAAATTAATCCTCCAGATATTGGAGTTGTCAGTTATAAACTGACAAACAAAAGTTCATGTCAGTTATAAAGTAATAAACAAAAGTTCATCGTTGTTCAAGTGCCTGATTGAACAGAAATTAAACCTGATTTTCCAGACTTTTTAAACATGAATCGTTCCAAGTATTTTTTAAGAGATATATATGTACTTACACTTAAAAATATCACTAATTTTTAATTAAACATTTTCTATCTATATTTCCATTTTAAATAGTTTGCAGTATTACAAGTAATTACATAAATCAGCATATTTATGAACAGATTAAAAAATGTATCGAAAATTTAAAGTTCTTTCATTACTAAATTTATTTTTAGACATTTTCAGTTTTCATTAATCATAAAACATATAGACTTATAGATTTAATCTTCATATAAGCATTGTCTGAATGTAAAACGAGTTCTAAAATTATTTTTCTTCCTCAAAAAAGTTAAAGCAGCAAAAATGTGATGCATTGGGGGAAATAATGCATGACTGAAAACTTTCAACTACATTTACAAAATAAATTCTGTTTTATTTTGATGTATATTTATTAATTTATAAAAATATTATAATGAAATTAATAATTTATAATGAAGGGTATTTTCAGTTGAAAATATGTTTTGTAAGAGTATTTTAAGCTGCAATTTGACCTTAGCCCTAAACAGGATTCTTTTACAAGATTAGGATTCCATAACAAGAAGATTACATTACAAATCTGATAAATCATCGGTAACAGTATTACGACAATTAAAAAGTCTATTAAATTAAGATCAAAGTATCGAAGATCATAAGAAGATATCTTCAAGGTCAAAATAGATATCTTCTAAGTCACAAAGGTTAATCATTAGGGATTTTTGAACCGAATCTTCGGTTCTTTTGGGTGAATACATATAAACTGTACTTAATTCAACTTGACTTTTTAAAAGAAGAGATCTACCGTCATGATTTTAGTTCCATATAGGGTCGTAATCATTTAAGTAGTTGAAATGGCTAGAAAAAAAATGTTACACTTTCAGAATTTGACAAAATAACCTGTAGTTGGTATTCTTAGGTTATTAATTTATCGTTGCATAAAAGTTTAAGTATTATAAGTTGCAATTGACTTCCAAGAGTACTACTCAAATAAAAATACGGTCTTACGTTATACAAGTTTGATTGTAGAATTATACACATATAAATAGTAAAACAAAAAGGAAAAATATTTTACTTTCAAAATATTTAAACAAGAAACTTTTTTTATAACTAAAACACCCATAAAAAATCTAATCTGAATGCTATATAAAATCAGCAGAAACTAAAATATGAATTACAATTTTTAATAATAAAGTTTTTATTTCTTACAACTGTACATTAATTTGACGAACAGGATTAGATTATAGAATTTTTAAAATAAATATTTGGAGAAAACCAGGATATTTTTTCCTATGCGTTTGGTCAGTAACAGTAATTAACATATGTGTAATTAACACATCGTTAATTAACTTAATAAACGATTAACTAATCACGCTGACGAATTTGTGAACCAGAAAACTCACGTTCATTCAATGGAATGATAGGATATCATTAAAATGCAACTAATACATTTTGAATTATGGTTTCATTTACGAATGCGTTATCTATCTTGAAAACGACCTCTTCAATTTGACATCTTCATGTTAATAAACAAAAAATAAAAAATAAATAATTCCAATATTATAGATAAATAATATATATTTGTATTTATTTTTTTAACAAAACTATTCAGTAGTAATTTTGCTACAATCTGACTTAGTTATTTTTATAAAAAATAAAAATAAATATGAAAAACCATGCTATATCTATAGTTGTGGTTTAAAAGTATTTCTTGTAAAATATAATGAATTACAGTAATTTTTAATTAAAATACATCTCGAATTTAGCCAATAAAAATTTAAAAATTTAAGCAATTTAAAAACCAGTAAGTTTTAAACTCCTTGCTCAAAAAAATATTGTATTTATAATTCTTAAAACAGAAATTATTTATTCATATTTTTCGTATCACAGATTTCTACAGCATAAAATCACTCACAAAAAATCAGTTTTTTGAGGTATTTTTCTAAAACAAAACGCAGAAAAAATGAAGTGTGTATATTAAACCATAAAATGTTAAAAAATTAATATGTTAATTTTTTAAAGTATTTTTAAATATTTTAATCATTATTTTTCTTTAACACGTAATTTTACTTTTTCAAATAACTTCAAAATTGAAATATTTTATTAAATCTTTTTAATTTATTCTATAAAAATTATGCACAAAAATTAAAACGTTTGGTTTTAATAAAATGGAAATAAGTTCACTAATATTATTGGATAAAGATTAAAAACTGATTTGTATTAAATAGAAAAATAATTTCTTATACGGAATGAAAAGTTCAAATTTAAGAAAATTAAAATTCTGTGTTTTTTATTTGTAATGCAACTTCATGTTAAATATAAACTTTTATTTAAACTGTAAAATATTTAAAAAACTCGCTGTTAAAGATTAAAGTGTACACGTTTTGTTTTCCCTTGTTTTTTATTAGTTGGATTTATTGATGCAAGAAATAAGCACTAGTGAGTGAATTAGTGGTTAGTAAAACAACGTAAACGAGTTTAATTTCATTCCACTAAACAAACAGATATTGTTAATAACTAATCTATTATCGTATTAATAGGAGGAATCAGCAAACTATAAATTAAATCGCATATAGCATGAAAAAACTAAAATGAAATGTGAAAGATCAACGGTTCACACGGTCGATAGATTATTATTATTATTAGTGAAAATATCGGAAATCGTAGGATGTGTGGCTGGATGAATGATTAAAGTGAGATTAATCGATCGATGGTGGAAAAGATGAATAATGGAATGAAATTACACAATCAAATAGCCTAAGCAAAGATTACTATATTAACTACATAAAAGTGTACGTTATTACTAAGCAGTAGAGCACACATTACACAAATTACGAGTAGAAACACAAAAAACGAAAATCAATAACAATAATTAAACGAACCTCGATGCTATCTTAGCGCGTAGATGTAGCTGAAGGTGATCAGAGTTGAGTCTTACCAGGGATCTAGAAATGAATAAGAAGAGTGATACGAATGTAACAAGTAAGAGGAGAAAGATCAAAGGTGACGGCGAATTTTCTAAGATAGATTCATAATTACAATTCTCAAAATTTTTAGTACAATCATCATAATCATAATCGCCGGAATAATAATATTCTTCATCATTAACTGAAATTTCTTTTTTAGCCATCACAAAATACGACTTAAATTTTCTAATTTTAAAACAACAACATTAACTAATAAAAATATCGCAACAGAACTTTTTTTAAAATAATGAAATACCATGGTAATCTTAAATAAATTAATATTGTTAAATAATAATTTTTTTTTTCACCTCATAAAAATAAAATTCTTATTAGTAGAATAGGTAAATGCACAATTAGAGGATAAATCCAGAATGATTTAATAAAATAATACAATCTAAAGATGGAAAAATATATATTTTTTTTACGCAAATTTCCTCCAGCAATGAAATAGGCCTTTTAATTTTCAAATAAATAAATGCTTAAATAAATAACTCGCCGTTAAGAAAAGTTTGATTATGAATAGTACACCATCCAGAAACTTTCTAGCTGTAGAAAACACCTAAGCTGTAGCCGCCTAAGCTGTTAGGCGGCTACAGAAAGAAAGTATTAATAATCGAATGAAATTACACAACCACGAAATAGCCTAAGCAAAAATTACTAAATTACTAAAATTACTATTTTTTTATCTATATATAAGTGTACTTTATTACTAAACAGTTTTACACAAAATACGAGTAGAAACACAAAAACGAAAATCAATAAGTATTATTATTGATTTACAGAAATACAGAAAGCATTAGTATTCAAAATCTATTCATACAATAATAAAATAAAATTTAATTCCAAACAATTCTAATGTACTCCATTTTTATTACTCCTTAAATAAATTCTGAAAAAAATCATATTTTCTAAATTACTAGAAATAAATTTGATAATTTTTATCAATTTTTTGACCTAAATTTTTATATAAATTTATTAAATGCCATAAACTATACATGTTAAATTAAAACTAAGGTAAGCATAAAAATAATGCTTTACTGTCTATTGCTTATGATAAATTTTAAGCATGTAATCAATTCTTTTCAACAATAGTCAGGAATTTACATCGTAAAATTCAAAATATTACAAATGTTTCAAAATATTTCAGTTGTTAAAATGAGATATGTAAATTTTTTTTGTCTAAGATTTTGATTTAGACTTGGGATTCGGATAAAGCATAGTTAGAGGATTAAAAAATTACAAGAATGGTCGCGATGACCATCGAGTTTTCTTCACAATGGCCGCCAAAATAAACATTTTCTAACAATTATTACGCAATAAAAATGTAAGCTATTATGTAGGTAAGTTTAAACCCACTGATATAAAGTTAACTAAAATGGATAAAATATATGAATATCAGTTTTGTAAATTAAATTTACAAAATTAATGGCGGTCATTTCCGCCATTAAATGGCGGAAAATCTAACTTTTTAATGATTGCAAAAAAAAATTCCTTAAACCGACAAAACATGAGAAAAATAAATTATATTAACTTAGTGTATGTAGCTTATTCAGATGCGACGCCTTTTTGGGCGGATAGGCTAAAATTTAAAAACTATCGAGATATTTTGTTACGGGCTCAACACCTTATATTGCTAACAGTAACGGGAGGTTACCGTAAAATTTCACCGGAGGTGGTTCTTGGTGATCGCAGACGTAAAACCGATAGACTTGATTGCGTCTGAGAGGCAACAGCGTTAAGTTTGCTAAGAAGTCAGTGAAAATAACCCTTAAGTCACTTCGGAGAAAATAAAGAAGCTAGAACAGCACGGTGTCGCCCTGCGGTAGGCCAAATGGGATGAGATAGAGGGTGGGCGTCATACGCATGATCTTTTCCCTAAGATTTTTGATTTTCGGGACGCCTCTTGGGTACACCCAAACAAGAATGTGACGCAATTCCTTTCAGGATATGACGCTTTTCGAGACAGAATTCGGCCTTGCAGTCTTTGGTGAATGCCCGCAATTAGAATTATAGAATATACTTATCATGTGATGTATGAATGTGCTAGGTAAGACTTGCCGGCCTCCGTGGCTAGTTATTATCGGGACGACACTTGATCTCCGTGTTAACTGGAAAAGCCGGGCCGAATGGATGATCATAGAAAGTTTATCACATATTTGGCGAAAGAAGGATCGCTGAAGATGTGTGATGTTCCACTTGGACTTTCCTTCTTTGTGTTTATGTTTGGCTTTATTGTTAATTTTTATGGTTTGCTGTTGCTGTTTTTGTTTCTGTTTGGTTAAATATTTGTTATTCGTTAGTTATTTTTTATGTTACTGTTTTATTGAATTTTTTAACATTATTTTTATGTTTTTATAGTGTTTTTGTCTTGCGTTTTATGATTGGTTGTGTGATGAAGTAATTTTTATCATTCAGGTAGGTAGAGTTCAGTTTCTTCGTGTTTAGAAAGTCATTCATTAAGTCTTGTTTGGAACAAGATGTCTTTTGTTTGAAGCTTATGTTAGTTAGTAGTACACCGTTGAGAATATCGCTTGTAACATTCACAAAATGGCATTTTGGCTGAGGCTAGACTGAAAGATGCCATTGCCGAGGTAGTGAAGATAATCTGCGGTAAAGCCCATAAAGGCTAGATACGGAGGAGGTGGTGAACCTCCTCTTCTCTTCATAAAATGAAGTCACATAGATGGTATCTTTCCCTGTGGGGTCAGGATGTAGAAGTGAGAGATAATAACTTTGTTAGAAACGAATTAATAACTGAGAGAATAATAATATTCATTATTATTATTAGCCTTTAACTAACTTAAAGGCCAAGCAAACTCAAACGATAACGCAGAAAGAACCTGAAGTTAAAATTCAAATTGAAAAAATTCTCATCTCCGGGACCTGTGCAACCGAAAATACTGATTTTCGAAAAGGAAGATTTGGAAAAATCAAAAATGAGGCCTAATTTAAAATAGTTAAAGCCCTCCAAAATCATGTAGGCCTTTAACTGAGATGGCGAGACAAAAGACCGCCTCACGTGTTCTAGCGGTTTGTACATCCAGTCTCAACTGCGAAGTACTTCTGACTGCGCCAGCGGAGCCGGCGCCATCCGATGCCCACAGCAGAAGATCCTCCGAAAAGTATGGCGGAGGAACTGAAGACTCCACCACCGAGACTCAGATACAGTAGATATTGATGTTGTGACAATTTGGAACATGAAAAAAAGAAGCAAAAAGGATGACTGAAAGGGAAACTGAGCCGATAGAATTTAAGAAGAGATAAATTTTACGTTTCTGTGAAGAATTTACTTTAATATAATTATGTTTTTTTTATATTTTTAACATGAGCTTTTTAAGTTGTGTTTTTTTATGTTCTCTGAACATTTATTATAAATGATGTATGACATTAAGTGGCAAGGGCTTTTTACACCCTTTCAATTACGTATTAAACATTATATTTTTTCCATATTAGTATTTCTAATACTCTGTTTGGTGATTTGAACAGTGTTTAGTTTATGTATGTTTGATTGTTTAACATTGTTTCGTAAGGAAATGAATTAAGATACATTTTTTAGTGGCAAGGACATTTACACCCTTACCATTTTGTGTTTCATTTGTGGTTTTAATCCCATAACGTCTGCTTTTTACACGATTTCTTTTTACACAAGATATCGAGTGACTGACTATGTCACTCGTGTCTTCCCGAGAGGGAAGTTATTTTCTTTTTTTTATGTGGAAGGGGTTCTTCCCATATCAGATATGATCTAAGCCCCTAAAACTTAAAAAAAAAAAAATAATAGGAATGTTCGTTCAAGAAAATATTACTAGAAATTTCATCGACAGCTGCTTAATAGATAAAAGTAATTTTTATAATAATACTGAAAACAGTTATTGTTTTAAATTTCCTAATAACGTAAAAAAATTAATTAATAACATAAAATTTCTAATTGAATTCCTGCTAAATGAAAAATGCTAAATGAATTTACGAATGAATTTAGGAATGCTAAATGAATTCCTGTTAACGATGCATGTTATTTTGAGTTAAATTATTTTTTTGTTAATGATTTGAAAATATTTACATAAAATTATTGGAAAAAGAATTATAAATAAATAAATGCAATTTATTCAGTTGGAAGGACACATTATAGAGTTCCATTATAATAATATTCATTAAAAGGGTTTATATATTTTAATATTTTGAATTAAATTAAAAATTTATAAAAAATATATTATCAAAATTTGTTAAAAATAACTGTTGTATGCATGTAAAATTCACTTATTCATCTAAACGAAAATAATCCTAATAGTTACGTTATCACTGTACAAAATTAAAATACTAGCCCACCGGGCTGGTCTAGCGGTTAACGCGACATCGCAAATCAGTTGATTTCGAAGTCGAGAATTCTAAGGTTTAAATTTTAGTAAAGCTAGTTTCTTTTATATTGATTTGAATACTAGATCGTGGATACCGGTGTTCTTTGGTGGTTGGGTTTCAATTACCCACACGTCTCAGGTGTGGTCGACCTGAGATTGTACAAGACTACACTTCATCCACATATTCATACTATCATCCTCATTTAGCCTCTGAAATAATACCTTACGGTAGTTCTGGAGGGTAAACAGAAAAAAGAAAAACTAAAATACTAAATTTTTTTTTTTCGGTTTTTTTTAGTATAGCTTTTCCTAGCGGATTTGAAACGTAAATATCTATCTAGTTAAAAAAAATACTTTGAGAGTAGTTAGAAATTAACAACCATTCAAAAATTACCCTTGCGAGGGTCATCAACCCACGATACTCTATCGATCAGTTAGTTAATTTGTTTTAACTGCTTCCTACATTTTCTACGATTATTTACGTATGCGTTGTTAAATGTAAAATTAATAAAAAATGGGTAACTATTCAAAAAGTTCGGATAGTGATATGTTCTGAAATTTCAAAACGCGATAGTAGCTGAAATTCATCTTACGAGGAACAAAGATTACCATATAAATTTACCATTAAATTCTTTTCGAGATGCCATAAGAAATCCAAAATCAGTTATGGAAGTTGAAAAAGGGTTTTATAGGTTTCTGCGGAGTAAAAACATTGTTCTCCGGATATATATTTTAGTCAGTTACTTTATAGTCCGAACGATTTCCCCTCTTCAGAAGGTTAGAAACCAAGTGATTCATATGTGATGATTTGAATCAAATGTGATATTTGTCATCACATGTCATCAATGTGATGATTTGAAGTTGTAAAGCAGTAATTAAAGTCTGGTGGCAAATAACGAAGCTATTTTAAAATTCATTGATTACTAGGGTAAATGACCGATTTGCGATAGATTATGTAGACTTAAATCCACAGTTTAAGTAAGCAAATATTTTCCTATTACAATTTATTATGACTCAAATAAATTTACTCACTCCTTTAGTATAGTCCTAGTAAATAAGTAAATATAAAATAATTTTAATGGGTTAATTATTACTAATGAGCTAAATAAGCAAAATAACTTCCAAATTCTAATTTACAAAAATTTTTTTACATACCTTACTACACTACATTTGAAAAAATAGGACCTTAAATCATAGGTTTTGAATCCAATAAGATTTAGTACCTTAAAATATGTGTAAACTTTGCTCAATTACAACTATTTTATAATATTTAAATCTTTTTTTTCAATCAGGGAATAAACCAGAGAGCTGAATTCGTGGCCTAAACATTAAAAAAATACCTTTTAAAAAAAATTCTTAATTCTGCTAAAACTGTTGAAAAATACTTAATTAACTACAAAACAACAATAATATAGCTAACAGCTACAGAACTCGTGTAAATTGTTTTGTTTAATATACCGAAATATTAAAAGACCAAGATTCAATTGAAGTTTCATGAACAGGTGTTTTGATGCTTGCAATGAGAATATTGTTTAAATCAGATATATTTCCATTTATAAAAAATCTTAAATTGAATCTTTTTTTAAATGTAAACAATTATAACTATAACTGCAGAAGTTAAAATTCAATTTATCTACTGAAAAATGTAAAATCAACTAATATAAAAATAAAATGTATGAATAGAATATTAATTATTAGAAATAAACCTTCATGTTTCTTTTTCAAGTAATAAAAGTATGGATTAAGATATGCTTTTCTAAATTTAAATTTAAATTTTAGAATATTAAGACTAAAGAGAAATTAATATGTCAATATCTTTTTTAAAATATTTAGAGGAAGGGAAATTACTATTCTAAAAAAAAATTCTGGATTAGGAAATCAATTATTACAAGAATGGTAAGATGGTTAGAATGGACAAGATTTCTATATAAAAATATACTTGAATAGTTTTACAATGTGTTTAAATAGAACAAATCAATTTCATTAAAATACATATGGAAATAGTTATCATAAACTAAAGAGATGTATATAGAAGTAATCGAAAGTTTAAAACGAGGTAGAAATTTTTAACGACTAATATAACTAAAGAGAAAGATGTTTAAAATAGAAAAGCTGAATCAAATTGTTATATAACAACGGTTTTTTCTTTTTAAATTTAGCCTAGAATTACACAAGTGAAAAATATTTATTTTTAAGTCATGAAACTGGGTAACTAGTTAAAGTAATAGTCAGTCACTTTAAAATAAATTATTCTTACGGATTACATATGAAAAATGGTAATATTATTACAGTAGGAAACAATAGGAGGTTGTATAACAAATTTATTTCGACAATGAATTAAGTTACTTCGTCATCAATTCGGAAGAGAAGTACTATTATTTAGACAATTAAAATGTTGATATTTTTGTGGTTTTCTAACTATGCAGTAGAATTTTTTGGTTTGTGTCACCGTTTATAGAACCTTTATTGAACTTTTGATTAGATTTACTTCACGTCTTCCTGCTAACATTTTAGCAGAGCTTTTAATATAAAAAATGTTTTTACATTTGAAATTAAATAAAACTATCATTGTAAATAAAATCAGTTTTCAATTTATTGAAATCAAGATAATGTCAAAACGGTATTCCATATTTTTTAGTAATAACATATGAGGTTTCGATTGAAATATTTTCAGAGCTGATGCTCCCTTCCATTAGCGCTGGGCCAACTTTCAGGTGTTTCTTTGCGTTGGCCTAAAAAACTAATCAAGAAAATGAAGTAAGAAGAGAAAGTTTTATAATTATGCAATAAAAACAAGAAAAATGAAGGGTACACTTTTTCCCAAGACAAAATTTATTTAGGATAACCTAAAAGAACAGGTGAGGAAATAACGAGAAATTTTAACAATTTTGAATACTAATGTACTTGCTTATAAGAAATGCAACTTTAAATCACAATTTCAGTGGGATAGAACAATTGGTATAGAGATAAACACTAAGAAACATGCTTTAATAAAATAAGGTATCTGAGTTTTTTCAGCCGTTGATATTCAACTTAATAATCTGAAATAAGTCACAAACTAAATTAAGCCATTCTGATTTTTATAACCTGTAAGGGTCACCAATAAGTATCTTAATCAATAATAAATGATGTTTATATAATCTGTATTTCAATAATGTAAGTGACATTTATTTAGAAATTTTAAGTTCAACTTAAATTTCAATATAGCCAAAAATTCAGGCAAGATCTTATTTTGAATTTTTAACCGAAAAGGTAAAAATTATGTTAATGTTATTATTAAATAAACACACAAAATAAATATAAGAAATTTCTATCAGCTGGTTTCTGTTAAACTACTTAAACAATTTCAATTGGTTCAAAAATTGTACATTAGATTTCGTTCAAAACGGTTTTCAAATTATAGCAAGTTTTAATATTTTCACACACATGCGCGCAAGAACGCACACGTACCCCCACACACACAAATATATATTAAACATACAGGTTTCTCTGAAAATGTATGGAATAAAGGACGATGCATTCATAAATTACCCAATCCAAAAAGAAAACTCTAAACATTTTTCTTATATACCCTTTATTTCTCTACGAGGAAAAGTGAAATGTACGAAAAATCGTTGTAGGTCTAATTAACGGGACAATAATAATGTGACAAGAAATCACTATCTTGAAGTTCAAAGAAATAGTGATGTATGATAATAAAACATAATGATGTACGAGACTTAATTCTGTAGAAATAATAAAATAAACTCGTATAAAAACAAAAATTCATTGTATTGAATTAGAATTAATGTGAATAACGATATTCTGTTAATAAATTAATCATATTTATCGTGATACTCGTAATTAAAATATTCATTGCCGGAGAAAAAAAGGATTTATTTTTTTTATCAATAATTCTAATTATAAAAACAATATGTTTTATAAAATATAAATAGACAAAAATAAAATTTTTTTCATGCTCTCACAAATACTATACACTAAACACTTATCAGTTAACATAAATAAACACTATATATATATATTTACAGAATTGAACAAATTAAAAAAAAAAAAACAGCAAACAGAATATAGACAGTTATGTAGAAGGAGTGACAAAATAAAATACAAATTACATCAACAACATATAACAATTACATTCCGAGGATGATGCACATTCAGGTCGGGTAATAAAGTTCAGAGAACAGGCAATAGGATATAAACTACTACAGAGTATAGTATACTGTTTAGTTAAGGTATGATTACGAATATATACAGTTAGAGAGTGCCTCGTGCACATCTGTGCCGCACTCACCTTATAGTCACTGGTGTTGAGGAAGGTAAATAAACTGTATAGTGCAAGAAAAAGTAGAGAAAATCTTTTTAAAAAATATCATGATAAGGAGCGGTGGAATTATTTTGGTAAAATTTTTGTATTTGTTTTGTTTTGAGATCGAGATCGATTGAGAAAATCTATACTACGTTATCTCCGTGCGGTGCTTACTATTCCAGGAACCGTTCCGTAGAACCTAGAGATTGCATAGCCAAGAAGAGTCTGTTTTAACCTGGCCCAGACCGGGGTCCTGAGGCGTCGTCGTGTGGATGGCGGCTTCTGTTTGAGCTCCTGGGACCCAGCCTTTTCCGAGATCGGTTCTTGCTCTGGTCTGTCCCTGCGTGAGGTGGGACAGCATTAATACATGACGCTCGGGTTTTATATTTTTTACCCACCCTCGCTTAAAATCAGCATCGTTGGATCATCCTCTCTAATTTCAGTGACCAGTAATTAAACTATGAACTTTTTATTTTTTTTTTGTAATAATAAAATAATATTAACTTTCAAAGGAATTATAAAAGCATTTCAAGAACAGACTTGAAAAAATATTCGATGCGTAGGATTTTAGAAAGAAAAAAATACTTATTTTTTTAACATTAACGTTTTGATGAAGTTCATTGTGGTAAACAAAAAAATATGTTTATAACTGAACAAAAAAAAGTTACAATAATCATATCTTACACGAAATACACACAATTCAGCAAGAATAAACATTTTAAATAAAAATTAACTGTAATAAAGAAAATGATACAAATTCATTTATTCCCTCTTTATTATAAAATGGTATGAAAAATGCTGAAAACATGAAAATTAAAATAACTCGAGACCTAATTATTCTACTGGGACGGGCAACGACTTAAAAACTCGGAGAATCAAGTCACGTCTAATGAAGCCTCACCAAAATTGTTTCCTGAACTTAGAATCGAGATAAGAGAGAACACTGACTCCCTATATTATATAACATGGTAAGAAAAATTAAGTAATGCTAGCCTCGAAGCGGTCAGGAAGTTTTATATATATACAAACAATGTATTATCTTTTAAAAAAAATACTCTCCAGCAGACACTACTCTTAGCATTGATTATACTTTACAAAAAAAAAAAAATATAGATAACTTACGAAATAAAATATTTTTCACTTTAAACTCAAAAATATGCATATCCTGTGAACTTGCAAACTCACACACACACACACACACACACACACACACACATGTAGGATAAACGTATATCCTTTATCTTAGATACCTCTTATTAAAACTATTATTGATCTATTTCATCCCATTGTAAAGCTCAGAATTTTATGAGAAATTCAGGACATTACGGATAAATATATCTTTCTAATAAGGATATAAGAATTAATTACAGGACATCAACAGTCATCCTGGTTTAATAGTAAGAAATAAAAACGTTTTTATTTCTTTTTATTTCGAAATAAAACTTAGACTTAAGAAATCTAAAAAAAAAACAAAATTGTTAACTAGTTAAATATTGAAATAATATTCCTACTTGATCCAATTTTGATCTCAAGTAGTTAACACTGCTAAGTTGCAATAAAACTTTAACAATAAAAACCACACTTCAATAATAAAATTCATTTCATTATCTGGCTGAAAGAAGAAATAATTAATATAAGGTCATCATCAACTTGCTTAAACTTTAGAATCTCATAAATCTTAGAATCTTATTTACTGGCGAGAAATAATGGCTCTCTGAATTACATTTCAGAATAGAATTTTGAAAATAAAACGAGGGGAATGATGAATGAAATTTAATTGTTAAATCTTGCAGAGCAAGTAATGAGAATCAATGTAATTGTTTATTAACCGTTGATAGAGACACATTAATTAAAGCTATAAAGTATCTTTAACCAAACCGACTCAATACTTGAGTCAAAAAAATATCCGTTATTGTATTTCTGAAAATAAAGGAATCTGATTTTACAAAAGAGTATATTTAAAAAAGTGAAAATTCAGAATAATCAATTAATTATTATGAATTTATGAAATAATTAAGAGAGATGAAACGTTTAAAATAATACCATAGAATCATAGTTTATTGCTGGTCACTTGAAATTAATATTTGACGCTATAACATAATATATGCATGCTGAAAATAAACATTACTGGATTTTTCTTCAGCACTGCAGTTAATACAAGAGAATACAAAAAATGTTGATACATCTATGTTGCAATCTGGAATAAAATATACTTATTACAATTAACAATTATAGTTCATATATATTAAATTACAGTTATATATTATTTAAGTACAGATTAGTTACCTAAGAGTAGCCCACTAATGAATGACAAAATTATTCAATGTCAATGTTTTGAACTTCATATAATTAATTGAAATATAATTAAAAATATATATTTTTAAATAATTATAAAAAAAATAAACATCTGTGATAATATTCCTTCTTATGCATATTTTAATTTACATAATGAACCATTTTTATGAACTGGCTGTAATGTAATTTTGTTGTAATTTTAGAAAAAAAAACATGTACTTTTAAAAATAACTGAGACTAACTTAGTTCGTTATTTACATTAATAAAATTTAGCCTATTATGAATTGCAAAAATAAAACTATTATTATCTACTTCTGAACAATTTTAGTTATAATTTTAGAATTTTATACAGTTAACATTTTAGAGTTTACAGTAATCTATTTCGTAACTTACAGATAAGTAACTGTTACTTTAAACGCACCATTTTAATTTAGACAAAGAAAATAGAACATCACTGAACATTTGATTGATCAGAGATTTTTTTTTACCTCCGGAACCACCGTTAGGTATTACATCAGAGGATGAGATGAATGATTTGTAGCGTGTGTAAAAATGCCATGCCTGACCGGGATTCGAACTCGGGACCTCCGGATGAAAGCCGTAGACGCTACCACTCGTTACCACTCTGAAGCCGGCGATCAGAGATTAGATGTTATTTTTTGGATTCCCTTTTTCAAGATAGTTCTATTTATCCAGCTTTTGTTACCACAGCTTTTGTTTTATTTTAGTTATCCAGCTTTTGTTATTTTAGTTTCAATAGAAATAAAAATATCTATTAATAAGAACTTTAAATGTCTTCCCTATTTATTTGAGAGATCTTTACTAATGATTTTAATAGTGTCTACAGACTTAAATATAACTGCGAAATTTTATAATTTGAGACAAACTAATATGATTTATTTATGGTTTAAAAATTTAAAGATGTCATACAACTACAAGAAATTTGTATTTGATTTACCGAATGACAAATTTCATACATTTTTTCAGTAAGTTGATTCCCATTGTAGTTCCTGTAAACGATAAAAAGTCTTTTACAATTTAAAAAAAAAAATATAATTTCATTCAGCTGAACGTAACAAAGTAAACATTATCTTTATTCATTTGAGTTATTCCTTTAATTTTGTAATTTTTTGTCTTCAATTAAACCTTTTGTATTGTTGTGGTAACACAACGGCTGTATATTATTTTTTATTCTATTCCCAGTTACGCTAATTGGCCAGTCATACAGTTTAATATTTTTAAGATATGGAAAAACTTGTTTTTTTCTTTATTCTTTAATAAACTCTAATTCAAAATTCAAAATCTAAGTTCTGTTTAATATTCTCCTATTTGCTGCGTTTAGTATTTTCAAGCTTTTTTCGTCCAATTTATCCCAAGCCAACTAATTTTGGCAAAATAGTAATTTCCTATTTAGATTCCAAATTAACATCTGATTAAAGAATGATGTTCTTTTTATTTACTAAAATAACTTGCTTGTTATAAACTCCAATTTTTCTCCTGATAAAATTATTCTTTCTAATTGCTTTTTAGAAAGGATCATTTTTCAATCCCGTTTTAGTATTATTTTTTAGAAGTATGCCCTAATGTCCTCTTGAATCATTGTTCAGGTATCATATAAAATTATTAACCTATATTTTTCCGTTAAAAATATTTTTACCATAAATCATCTGCTAATTTATACAATGACTCCTGCGTTGATGAGTTAAGGCGATCAGGACAAATTATGATCCAGTAAAACTCCTTTTAGTGTAACTTCTTTCTACACTGTAACTTTACTTTTGTGGTGTGTCGCTAACTTACTCTTGTAGAAATCGTAAACAAGTGTAGTTTATTGTACTTTAAATCTTCTTTATTAAAATTAAAAAAAAAATCTATTTTGTTTTTTAAGATGATATTTTCTCATTTATAAATACTATTCTATAGTTATTTTTCCAATGTATCTGTCAGATTAATCTATTAACTAAAATTCCTTTTCATACGCTTACGTTTTATTTCTTATATTCATACCGAATTTATCTTTTGCAGCTTTCTTATAATAAAAAATTTTGTTTTTTCCAAATCATATCAATTTGTAATTTTATTTGGATCGATTATGATTATTAAATACAATAATTCTATTTCTTAACTGTCTTCGCAGTTTTTTGTTTTAGAAATTTTTACTAGTTGGTTTTTGTAACAGATGTTATTGAGTGTATGTATTTAAATTATTTGTAGATTAACTTACTATGATTAATTTGAGTAATCCTCCGAATTTGAAATATATATTTCTTATAAGGGTTAAAGAACTCATAGAAGGTTGCATATTAAAACAATAATATTGCACTGTGATACTGAAGAATACTAATATTGTAATTGTTGTGTAATAATAATGTTATCATACTTTTGAGTTGTAGAGATGAATTCTAATTTTATTATATTGATTACGGTGTGTAGTATACTATGTAATATAGTAATTTCATTGTCAGATCAGTAATTTAATACGATGATGAATAATGAGTATGGTTAAGCTCTCAAAAAAAAGACCTGTAGCGTTCAAGGTTTGGTTTCTACTACTGTTAAGATCAGTTTAACATAAAAATAACATCGAATAAAGTTAAAATGTATCGAGAAATCTTTTTTCTACCTTTTTTATTCATTGAGAAACAAAAAAAGACCTAAAAAAAAGTTGCTTTTATTTACAGGTAAAATTTAGTGTTTCGACATAATGTCTTTTTTTGACCGTGAATTTGAAATTTAACATTTCTATCGGTAATATGCAAAAATAAGAATATCAATGCGATTTTTTCTTGTTTTCAGTCACATGCAAGATTCTATTTTATTATTGAAATTTATTTTCCAGAATCTTGAAGAAACTGTTAAGTGTGACCTTTTTCAGCAATTTTTGAACTTAACTTGAATTCAGTTATTATACTTTGGTGTAAAACTTTCAAAACCATTATTTGAAACATATCCGATGAATAACCAGTACTTTCTCATTATTCATCCCGATTTCGGCGTTTTTTTTTTGACTCACGATTTTTCAGTTATGGTAAATTTTCAAGTAGTAGCTGTATCAGTCAGAAATACTAACTTGTTTAAAACTTAAACAATTGTATTTTTATTTAACCCGCCGGGTTAATTTAGTGGTTAAACTCGTAATCGCAAAAAGTCGAGAGTTCTAAGGTTCGAGTCCTTGTGAAGGCAGTTGCTTTATTTGGATTTGAATACTAGTCTAAGGATACGGGTGTAATTTGGTGGTTGGAGTTCAATTAACCACATTTCTCAGGAGTAGTTGACTTGATTCTGCTCAGGACTACATATTTACCGGTACATTTCAGTCTTACAATTGCAGCTGCAGGCCTGGCATGCCATTAGTAATAATTGCATTTGCCTACACACACACACACACACACGCACGCGCACGCACGCACACACACACACACACACACACACACAGATTTAGAAGAAAGCTGGAAAAACTGGTTAAAATATATAATATAATCTGATAAAATATATATATAAAATAACCATTATTATAGTGTTAAGGTCCTCCTACGAAAAGAAAACTTTCTCGTTGAAAAGAAAAAAGTTTTCTTTCAGAAGACAAATTTTTCTATGCAGAAACTTCGTTTAATAGATTAATAAAAAAAAAAAAAAGTAACAGTGTAATAAAATTAAGACCGAACATACATTTTTTACCGCTGTACAGAATTTTTACATTTGAATCAATGGCAAAGGAAAAGTGCGACTAGTAGTTTTATTATCATACGTAATTGTTGAGTAACAGCAGAAATATTTTATTTAGCAAAAAATATAAGAGAAAATGAAATGAAAATATATGTGTACAATAAACTGTAAACTCTAAACTGTTTGGATTAAATACATTTTCATTTATGAAAAGATGTTGCAAAAGTATTATTTGAATAAATTAGGAAATAATTAAGTTTAATTTTAAATCGAATATTAAAAAATATCTAATTAAAAAAAATTATTATCCTATTAAATAATATTGTTTAAAAAAATTTAATAATTTTGTAAAGTTTTTCTATTAGAATAACGATCTAATAAGAATTGGATCTATTGGTTCACATTGATCGAGGTAAAAGTATTATAAACAATGTTTACATTAAAGCCGTGCCATTTCAGATACAGAAAAAAAATCTTTCAAAATATTTTTTTTTGTGTCAATTATTTTAGGTTTTTTTTTTTATTAAAGGTTAAACTGAGCTCTCTAGAACACTTCAGAGAAACGTTTTTATTCAGATGCACCCATTGCGTTCGATGTCTTCTACTTTAAAGCCTCCTTCATTACAGAAATATATTTAAAAAAGGTGACGATGTTCAAAATAGGAGGATAAAATCTTGATTAATCCCAATTTCAAAATATTCAAACCCAAAAAGAATATTCAATTGGTTATACTAGTGGTTTACACTATAAATATATTAATAGTTAGAATATTTCAATATGAGATTCTGCATTCTAAATTACGTCATTCAAATATAAAAAAATATAATTGTAAAGCTTTTGTCTTTTAGAGGGGGACCACGCATAAAGTAGACCATGCATAAGGTAAGTTGAAAACTATTTATAATAATCTAAATTTATCGTGAAGATAAAAGCGTCCTTTTGTCTACTGTTGTTCTTAAATAAAAAAAAGCATTTGTTTAAACAGAAAATTTAATGAATATTTAAAAAAAGGCTTAGAGAATAAAATTTAATAAGAAATAATCTAAAATATTTCTGAATAGAGATAATTAAGAAATAAGTCACATAATAACTCATAAATCTCACTTTGGCTTAGCCTTATTAATAAATCTACCATTAAGATGGTGATTTTTCACTAGTTCATCGATTATCATTTTTCAAATTATCTTAATAGATAAAATGATAAAATTATTAATTGATTAAACAATTTGATTAATTCTGCAAACTTTTAATCAGTTACAAAAAAAAAGAAGAAAATAATAATAATAATGCTGACTAACACTGCTAATAAGTAATTTAGTAAGTTGTATCCTTGCAGAATAATATAATAATTACTTTGTTAAATTTAATTGTTTTCGCTTTTTTTTTTAATTTCATTAAAATGGTTTCGCCATAAATCGAAATAATATAAATTTCGATGAAGCGTTAAACAGAATAAATAAAACGCAGTAAGTAAAATCAAATAAATTTAACAAAATACCTAAGTCTGCTATTCGAATAAATCAATGCAAATACTCGAGGTAAACTCCTGACGAAATAATGAAAAAAGGTAAATCCTCACAACGATGTTTGCTTCAGTTCCAATAAAAGTAGAAAGAAAGGTTTAACTTTTGAATATTTTCGTTATTTTTTTTTTATTCAGCATAATTCAACTAACTTTGGTTAATCTCTATTTGGTAATAAGATATTTTTATTCATCATTATTATTGATTATTATAAATTATTTCTCTTTTCCTCTTTACACTGATATTTTTTTATAATAAGAGGCAAATAAAATAATGTTTTCAAGTTCTCAACATGATTAAATTTATTATGACGTTGATGCAACTTAAACATATTTAGTATATATTTATACTTTTTTTTTTACAGGTTTTTTCATACTTTCATATAAAAGACAAAAACTTCGCAATTAAATGTTCTTATATGAATTCAGGATTTAGCTTCCCAACCTAGCTTCCTCCGATTAAAAGGTATTTTAATCGAGTGAATCAGAATTTTATTCTTTTTATTCAGTACTGAAATATCTTAATAATTTTTTATATTATTTTAATCATTTAAAAACACCTTTGAGAAAACTGGATACTGAATTCCATTTGTTATAAAAAAAAAGTTTAAATAACGGATTATAAACATCCTGAAATTTTTTCATCTATTTGAAAAAGTTTCAATATTAACAAATTGTTATAAATCTTTTGCCTCTCAAGCATTATCTATTAAGAAAGAAATACTCATTAATAACTTTTTAAATAACTTATAAAATAAAATTTATTAATTTTTTGTAATTACGTGAAAAAATTCAAATGTGAAAATTAATATTGACCCGTACTGATTAACAAAAATAATGGAAATAATACAGTTCATTTATTATTCAGGGTATTTCTTTAGAAAAAAAAAGATTTTAATAACATATATATTTTACAGTAGTAAATTAATAGTCATTAATAAATAATCAAATCTGAAATAGATATAACAAAAATAAAACAAATTATTAGCATCTACATATTAAAAGTAATACTGTAAAAGTTACAAAAGACAATAAAACATCGATCAATCTTATTAAAAGATGAAAAGTTTACATTTAAAAGTGTGTGATAGGTGTGAAGTAAAAGTAAGTATAGTAATAGTAACAGCAGTATAGTAGGCTAAGTATAGATAACATTAGGTTTATAATATCGAGCCCAGCACATGCTAAGTGCTACATGTACATTCCCAGGTTGTTATAAATAATATATATAAATATAATATACTGGTATATTATACTGGAAGAGAAAGATAGATATATGTATAACAGTTACATAGTATTTATTAACAACAAATAACATTGTACACAATTAGACGCTTAACAACAATATTAAAAAAAAATTAAGTATACAATTGCTCCTAAAAAAAAAAAATAATAACTAAAAATAATAACAGAAAGACATATATATTGATTCGGATTTAAATTAAAGTCGATAAAACTAATGTACTAAAAAATATAAAATTAACGCTTAGTAATTTTTTTACTAAATACTTGCATATCAGCAAGTTTATGAAATAATTTATTTTAAATAAAAATAAATTAAATCAAATCAAATACCTCATTCTGTTTAAAAAAAAATGTCATATCCCAATTATAATCTTATAATGAAAAGATGTAAGTTTTCAATAAAATATGTTAATGTCAACAATGTACTAACTATTACGAAGACAATTCTTCGATCGTCAGCGTTATCAGATAATGTTAGAAACTAGTAACGTTCATTACTAGTAAATTCTTTCGGAGTTCTTTAGACGTCTAGATGATATCTGTGTTTTCTTTAAATAAATAAGCGACTATTCCAATAATCTTTTTCATAATTTAAAATCTTAACAACAATTATTGTTCGCATAGTACGAGCTAGCAGTAAATTATTTATAGAAGAAGCGTTTTCAAATTATAAAAAAAGAATAAATATATCATATTGCTGATAAGTGAAATTTATTGCTATAACAATCATTTTTATTATAAAATTTAATAAATCAAGGGATGTTTAACTGGCAAAAAAGCGATGGAATTTTAAACGAGTTAAAGTTTTTCTAATTTTCAAACTTTCATTACTTTTTTTTGGCATTATTTTATAATTATATAAAAGATAAAAAGAATATTCAGAAAATTTAACTTAGAATTTTAACTTAACTTTTTATTTTAGCTTAGAATTAAGAAAAAAAAATATACGGTTACTAATTTATATATTATATCTGTATATATAATATTATAACTAAAAATTAAATAAAAACTAAATCTTGGTTGTATTAGCATATCTGGTACAGATATGAAGGAAAACATTTCTGCTGACATGGTTGAAGTTAAATATCTAGAAAACAAGACAGACTAAAAGTTAATTTAGAATAATCTTAGCATTTTAAATGTGCAGATACGCTACTTTATTACTACCGGACCAATCCCTTTCATGTTACATATAAAATGAAATATTTATTTAATTTAGGTGCAGCATTTTAGCATTTATATTCGTGCAAAGACTAATGAATATTAACAATATTATTACATTAAGTTAATAAAAATAAGTTAATTTTTGGATGGATAGGCAAAGAATATGAAGTTAAGTATTCATAAAATTTTTCCAGAGTTCATCAACAGAAGTTTTCCTTCAAAGGTTTCACTGTTAAGTAATATTACTGTCATTAATTTATTTTATAACTGGATTGAAACACATAAAATGTTTTATGTTTTTAAGTTCTATATTAATCGTAAATATATAGTACGAGATTTTTAGCTATAAGAGAGAAACATTTTGAATACAGTTCAATTAGTGAATTTCTGAGCGACCGGCAGATTGACCTTACTTGAACGAATTAAGTGATTCACATTGTAGTATAAGACGTTTTTCCTCATGAGTATATCGTTATTTTATGGCCTCAATGAAATCATGAAAATACTTGATTATTTCACCCTCGAACTACACCTGTTGACGCTTAGGAAGTTCGATGTTTAGCTAGGTAGTCCTACAACTATAGAGTTACCAGAAATAAACTAACCTGTTGTATTATATATAATTTTACTAAAATATAATGTCACAATTTACTTGTGTATATTGGTGACGAAGTCATTAAAATATAGAACTATGTATATGCAAACGACCCCTTCCACAGACATATTCACATGTGCAGAATTTTAAAGTCTACGTGTTATGAGGAGAGGAAATTTTTTTATTTTCCCTCTTTTTTACTTACTTTTAAAAAATATCATATAAGTCAACAAATATTTTCTTTCCTCGAGATTTTTTATTTTTTTATTTATTTTTTTTTTTTTTTAGCATACGTGTGGTTTAACTAGCGATGACGGAATATTATATTCTGATTGATTTATTAAAAGGTTCTGATTACAAGGTTAAAAGGTTGTTAATTACAAGGTTCAGATACTGTTAAACAGAATTGATTGAAAAAAAAAAAAACGGTTTAGGTTGGGGGGCAATGATGAAATAATATTCAAAAGAAAGTTGGAAACTTGATGTAAATTACAATTGTCTCTTATTAGCTTATCAAAAAAAAATCATCGATATATAACGATGGTAATATTATAAATTAGAATAATTTAACTAAGAACTTTATATTTTATCAACATCTTTACTGTTTCTACTCTAAAAATTTTCTATTTTTACTTGTTTTTATATATATCAAAAATATTTCCTTCTTAGCTTTTTTCTGCTTTTGTGTGAATTTTACTTTATCTTAGCTATGATAAACAATATTCGGATTATGGCTAATGAACGGATATTTGCGACATAAGGAGATTCACTCGTAATTTGGATACAGACTGCTCGGAACCTGAAATCTATTATTGATTATTTGATTAAAATACAGAAATATGAGTTATAACCGAAGATATAAGGCTGTTCAGAGGTGCTGAATGAGGAACGGATACTTTTTTTAAAAACGAAGTAGTGTATACAGCTTAAAAATAGTATTAAAATCTAGGAGAATAAAAAGGAAACTGAAGTAAGAGACGCAAGATTCAAACTGGAGCTGTTGAATCAAGATTTATTCAGGGTAGTTGTTCAAGCTGCGGTTGCCAAAAAATATTACTGAGCAGAGATTGTTAGAGTATGGAAGAGAATTATAGACGATTGAAAGGGTGCATTCATGAATAGCAAGTGAGGCTTTAGTAAGATAAAGTTGGAAGACTGATAGGATGAAGAATTAGATGGTTTGATTAAGGAGAAACAAAACAGGAAGAGGTGGTCGGCTAGCAAAGATATGGAGGATAGAAATCTGTATGCGAGAATTAATAGGGTAGTAAAAAAGGCAGTGACGATGGCATAGAGTGATATGTGGGAAAGTAGTTGTGAAAGAATTGAGATGTATATGAGTAGTTGTTGGATTAAGGGAGGCATGGGAGGTTGTAAAGAACTTGAGGAAGGAAACATGAAAGAATAAATATGTCAATGGTTAAAATAGAGGTATAGGAAAGATATAACGAGGAATTGCTGAAAGAGAACCATGACGTGTTCTGTTTCAGCCGCCGTAAAAGTAATGAGTGAAGTAAAAAAAATGAAATTTATAGGGCACTGGACAGACAAAAAATTTTAAATCACCAGATCCTGGAAAAATTTCTATAGAACTCATTAAGAATAGTCTGGAATGTGTGATCGAATATTGCAAAGTTTTCTTAATATATGTCTTACTGAGAGGCAGTAAATGTCAAAGGATTGGAAACTTACATATTATTTCAATGTAGGCAAGATAGGAGGAGCTAGAACAAATTGTAGGAACTATAGAGGAATAAGTGTCATATCTTCTGTCAGGAGGTTATATAATCGCTTTCCACAGTGTCGGTGTAGACATTTTTAGAAGTTCTAAATAATTATGGGCTTCATCCGACGTACGTAAGAACAGTTTATGACTTTTATAGAAAGCAAGAATAAGCACTGCTAAGGTGAGAAAACTTTATTGTTTAGGGTTATCGTTGAGATTGCTGTCTTTCTATCATTCTGTTTTAGCTTTACTCTGATTAGGTATTGGAAGAATGGCGGAAAAAATGTAGAATGATGGGAGTGGAGGTGGAATGAGGAGTATATATGTATATGTAAGTTGTTTGCGGATGATCAGGTCATCATAGCATCAGATCGGTTTGTTATTAGATATATGATAAGAAAATTGACAGAAACCTTTATTAAGTGGACTTTGAAGATAAACTTTAATAAGATGAAGTATCTAGTGGCTGGTGCAAAAGAAGATAACCATAGATGGGAATATCATTGAGGCATGTGAAGGCTTTAAGTACCTTGGGTCCACATTATCACAGGAAGGATGGCAATCCAAAAGTGCAAGTACCTTGTGGTGGTATGAAGGGATACGGAAAGCAAGCAAGAGTGTTATTGAGAGTATTTTATGGTACGACAATCAGATGCTTGAGAAATTAGATAAAAAGTTGAGGGAAGGTTGTCGGTTGTAGAGATGGACGTGGATGGATTTTTCTTATAACAATAATCAGTTACGGGGGATAAATATAAAAATTATTTGACAGCAGTAGAAAAGAGGTTAGCTACAAACTGTTACCACAAACAACGTTAAAATAAATAATTCAATTATCTTACAACTAACAGCAATTAAATAAAATCTAAATGCTAAAAATAGCAAAGTAAATAAAACTCTTTGGTTTTACGGTTAATTAAAAAAAAAAGAAGATAATGAAATTTGTGCGGTTCGATAACTGTAAGGTTTGTTTGGAAATCCAATTTAATGGATTATCATTTAACTCTATTTATAGTGAGGACAATATCCTGTGGAAAAACAGAGCCTAACTCTATACACGTTGGATATCAACACAATTTATTTTATCACTCAATTACACAGATTTAAATTTAATTAATCCTTTATCTATTTATAATAATAATCTTACATTACTGTTGGGTCATAATTTTTATTTAAAACTAATTTTAAATTGAATAAAAATGTCGTACAGGAATATTATAACGAAGTTATGCAGTCAAATATATTCTTGAAAATTGTTCACTTTTGTGAAATATGTACTTTTTTTTTAACAAGAATACTTGATTTTTTATACTTCCTCAAATAATTATTAATTTGTTACTAATTTATTCTTTTAAATAAAAAATTTTTTTTTTTTTTTTAAGTGTAGGATAAAATAACTAACTACGAACGGAATAGTACTTAATTATATCTTTACTCTTATTACTTAAAATTATTTTAAATCACTTCTAATTTGAAATGTTAATTTTTTTCCAATTTTAATTTCGTACAGGAACTTTGTACTTGGTACTAGATGTCCAAAATGTTTTAAAATTTGCATGGGGAGTATATAAAATGCCTTTATTTTATTACAGTTATGGTATATTATATTATAATTTACGTACAGAACAAACAGATAATAAATTAAAAAGATTTAAAAAATTAAATAATCTGCATTGTTTTTAACAAAAATAAATATCTTATACAATTACTAACGTTTATTAAAAAAAATGAAGACTTCAATTACAATATAAGAATTACACTTAGGCCGATTTATTATTATTATTATTTTGTTTTTATTATTATACTGGATGAAATTACACAGAAGCTTTGAAGTTTGTACGTAATATGAAAATTAAAATTTAGTATATGAAAAATGCCATAACTGACCGGTATTTGAACCGGAGACCTACAAATGAAAGCCATATTTTATAGAAATATGGGTAAAAAAATTTTTTTAAAACCTCAATTTTTATTATGATTGAGTAAATATAATCATTTATTATGATTATATTTACTGAAGAACATGTATGATAATGCATGTGTATGTTTACAGGAATATTTGTTCATACAAATATACGAACATCGTTTATCTTAAACAACATTTCTTTTATCTAAAAATTATGAAATTGGGCTAATTGCAATTTTTTTTTTAAACAGAAAGAGATAAAGAGAGATTTATTAGTATGTTTTTTATTAATTAAAAATATATGTTTAAGCGCATACATGAAACAAAATTATACGATGTTTTGTAAATAAAAAAAACATAAAAAAAAATAAATAAAGATAACGAATAAGGTTCGGACTTACTTTGTCTCATCGATGAATACTGCCTCGAGGACTCTGGCTGCATAATGAAGGTTCTTCTGGAGTATGTCCGCTGATATTTCTCCGCGTTGTAATTGACGCAACAGGCAACGCAACCTGTAATAACATTATAGAAATGTATAAGCCAAAATTTATACAACTGTCGAATGAATTTATATATATATATGTATATATATATATATATATATATATATATATATACATTCACACACATTTATATATAAAAGGTGTGTGTGTTGAGCACACACGCCCGCCCGCACGCACGCACACGCAGGGTATTACAATTTCGCATCTGATTTATTAAAATTAAATTAATTACACTGACAGTAAACAATTATAAGTTTTTAAATAGCTATATTTATTAAAAATATTTCACAAAGAGTTCCTTTATGAAACAAAAATACTTCTGGAATTTAATCTACAGAATTCATGTGTGCTGTTGAGAGACTTTCTAATACTGTTTTCATTTTATTAAATTTTTTGCTTTTAGATGTAATTTGATTTTAAGAATTAAAGAAACTGAGTGTTGTCTTATTATCCATTACTACAACATAATTTTGCTTATAAAACTCGATAAAAAACTGTTAAAAAATCTTATATTTCGAGTAAATTAATCTTCGTTAGGTGCTAATAACTTAGAAAACCGAAGAATATAGAGTGTAGAGAATTTAATTTTGAAAACATTTCTGTAAATAGATAATAAACAATTACCTGAAAAATCTAATTTTAATGCAAAGAGATTAGAACAAAAAACTGGAAATTATTAACTCTAGATTGGCCAATAATGTATTGCCAACTATCTAATTACGTAGTAGGTATCATCGAATACATAATACAATAAATATCAATAAATAATAAATGAAATAAGTAGTTTGTTTATATTTATTGCAAGTTTTAAAAATTAAATCGCAATACAATATCCTATTAATTTGTTATAACTGTGAGCTGAACGTGGATTTACATCATATGAAATAATTTCAACTTTCAGATGAAAAGTATGCCTGTTTTCCTGTTTTCATTTATAAATTTTTAAACTAAATTTTCCGTGCTGCAATTTACAAATATGAAAAAAGATTTTTGAATAGCGAGTTCTAATCTAAAATGTTTTTGACCTTCTTTTATGTTAATAATCTAAGAGTTATTTCCAGCGGTTGCTTAATCTGCGGAACAAAATACTGCTGAAAAGAAAAATAGAAAAACAACACAAACTTAATTAGCATTATAAAAATTTACTTTAACAGCTTCACACCGTACTGAAATTCGGCTAAATAAATTTAATCTGGAAACCGTTCTTTAGGTAACTTTCAGATGTTAAAATATTATACCTTAGCTTGCCGTTAGGATAAAAGATAAATTTTATTCATTGGGAAGTCTAATTTTATTTTAAATTGAATAATTTATTTAAACAATAGACACAGATTGTTTACAGTAAAGCCACTTGAAGTAATATGTGATAAAATTATCACAATAGAATGAATAAAATGTGATAAAATTTTGCAAAATCGATTTTCTATAAATGTATAGAGAAATATAAGTTAGTGATTGATTAATCGCATCAATAATTTTTCAAAATTACCTTTCGGAAAATGGTTGAGTAAATTTTGAAAATAATAAGCTATCAGCCATCTAAGAAGTCGTACTTTAAAGTAAAAGTTTAGATCTAATAAAGTGTAGAAGTAAAAAAAGTGTTAAAGTTTTACATATATTTTCAACAGAACGGTGCTTCTACGTTTTTTTTTCACGAAGTTTTGAAGTAGTTCATGACTTATCCGAACAATGATTTAAACACGTCTGTTAATTTTCTTAGCTCCCAAGTAACCCCAGATTTATATTTCCTTATTTAACCTGTGATAAAACAATAAATAAGGATATTATTAAACAAAATTTAAATTCTATATTACAATTAGTCATAAATAGAACTCTTAGGAGGTCATCAAGAAATAATGCATCTTGATTTCTTAGAAACAAGAATGGCAATATTTTAGTTATTTTGGAATTTGGAAAAACAGTCAGTGAGATCACTTTCAATAGATAATAAATGTTGAATTATATATAAACAGGGTTCTCGCGAAGAGTTGGGGAAACTTTTAGGAATTGTTTCACTGGTGAAAAACTGAAAATCGTTCTTATAAACATAGGTTTGGAAACGCTTTATTTTCGAGTTACGGTTAGCGAAAGATTTCGCCCGGATTTCAGCTCTTCTAATAAAAGGAGACCTACTGTAATTTTTTCGACCCAAATTAAGGAATAACGATGGTAGTCTCTTATGTAATTTGAGTTGGGAGATAGATAAAACAAGTTCAAGAACTGTAACTACAGTAGTTTTTAAGAAATCCGACGTAAAATGCAAAATTCAGTGTGAAAAAACAAGTTTTTTTATAATTTTAGTACAATGGCGTTGTCAAATTACTAATAAATGCAGAAAATTCAGTAACAAAACTTGCAGAAAATTTAATTATGAGAAAAACTAATGTAAATACAACTGATAATAAGCAAAAAAAAACTTTTAAAAATTGGTTTTTTAATGAAGAAAAATATACAGAAAATCGTATTATTTTTTTCTGTACCTAATAAATATTATTCTTATTATAGCAAAACACAAAAAAAAAAAAAAATAATAATAAAAATAAATAAATAGAAAAAATGATAAACTGTAACAGAACAACAAACATAAGTTACAGAAATTGTTTGAAATTCCTTCCTTCACAGTTTATACAGCTCTCTAATCGTAAGTAAAATATTATCGGTGTGTCTTATCTCAAAATCATTTCGTATAAACTCAATAGCATTTCATATTTTAATGAGTAATATTTCTTTAATATTAACTTTATGTTGGTATATTATCGTTTCCATATGGCCCCAAATGAAGTAAACAAGTGGGGGGTCAAGTAAGATGATCGTGGTCCTAACCGACTGGTCCAACAAGTTCAATTACCATTGAGTTTAAGAAATTAACATTCAAGTCATTTTTTGCTACTAAAGAAAAATGTCGTTGCACCATCGTGCTGGAAAATCATTTGCAATCTGGTCTGGAAAGGTACATCCTTCAAAAGAGCCGAAAAATTATTTTTCAAGAAATGAACGTAATGATTTCCGGTAAGGTTTTGATAGAAACAAATAGTCCTAGAATTTTGTAATAAATAATGCCACACCAAACATTAATGTAAAATCTATGTTGGAAACTAGTTTCCACAGTACCATGCGGATTGTCTTCGCTCCATAAATGACTAATTTTGGATTAATATCTCGTTTCTCGTAAAAATAGTTTCATCACTAAACAGAATTGAATTTACCTTATCAGCATTTTTTATATACCAATGGCAGAAGTTTAATTGTTGAGGATAATCTATTAGTCACCATTTTTAACCTTCTGCAGCAGGTTGAAATGGTAGAGATCTTCTTTCCGTAGAATGTATCACACTGTTTTTCGACAAACCAGTGCGACATGAAATACGCCTGGTACTAGTGCCTGGGCTACGCTGACCACACGATGTTCATCTTAACGTGAAGATATACCTGCCGTTCAACAGAAACAAGCACGTTGGAAATGACCCTTTCGTAAACGCTGATACACCGAAGAAAAAACTTTCTTATTTAGAATCCGCCTTCCAGGAAATCTTTGTGATATTCACGTAGAGCAGCTTCAGAATGTCCGTTACAAAATCTATAAATAAAGAATTTATCGGCATATTCCTAGTTCGAAAATTGAAACGGCATTTTTACACTACTCTTCCTGTATCTATATGATAATTTATGACAACAGATTCAAATGAAGTGAAGAATTTTAATAGTTGACCAGCTGTCAATATTGCCAATATATGCAAAAAATTTTTTTAAAATATTTCTAAAGTAACATATATTTTAATTTAGTTTTTTACGTAATTATTTCGTTTAACCTGTGTAAATTATTGAATATATACTACTAAAATATAGTTTTTAAATATTTTACTTCTTTTAAAATTATTTTCAATAACAAGGATTTTGTTTTTAAAAAGAATGTTAATTAGGTACAGAAAAAATAATACGATTTTCTGTCTATTTTTCTTCTGTTTTGCTTCAATAAAAACCGATTTTTAAAAGTTTTTATTTAATTTTTACTGTCTATATTTACAATAAATCTCTAAGAATTAAATTTTCTACATGTTTTGTTACTAAATCTTTCGTGTTTATTAGAGATTTAACAAATATCTTAGAAAATAATTGTTTTTCGACACCGAATTTTGTGTTTTACGTCGGATATCTTAATAACTATAGAAGTTACAGTGCTTGGACTTATTTTATCCTATTTCTCAGCTCAAATTACATGAAAAACGACCAGCTTCATTCCTTAATTTGGATCCTAAAAATTACAGAAGGGCCTCTTTTTATTAGAAGAGCTGAAATCTGAGCGAAATATTTCGCTAGTAGTAACACGAAAACAATGGTTTCCAAACTTATGTTTACATCAACCTTTTTCATTATTTCACTAGCAGAACCTATCCTGAAAATTTTTTCGTTTCTTCGCAGCAACCCTGCATATATATTTAATAACATTAATTGTGATTTTTATTACGTTGAGAACTTCCATAATTACATCAATTTGTCTCTTTTACGAGTAATGTTGTTGTAAACAAACAAACAGACAGATTCACAAACTTTTGCATTTATATATAAGATGTAATTTTTTTTTTTTAGATACGAGTACATTATTTTAAAAATTGCAATTGAGAGAATAATTAGTGTTTATTTTAGCTGATTTTTAAAATTAAATTTTGTATTGTTACTTTGTGCGAGATTATTCTGAGTAATTTTTGTGTTTTGAAAAGAGTAACTAACAACTATTTGAAAGGTATAATTAGTTAAATTTAAAGTATTTTAATTTTATTCAGGATTCGGTCCGACTAACCTTCATTGTGATGGATTCTGTTCCAGCGGGTATGATCGATAATAGGACTTCTAATTGTGATGATTATTTGATATTATCACGAAAGCGTGGTTGCTAAAGTTGTCCAATAAAGACTTGAGAAAGGCAGCCGTAGAAAATTAATCATTGGATGACATAGCATACAATTTATCCGAAAATTCAAGCCATAACGACAGTTATCTTATGCAGTGTTTTTTGTCTTCAGTCATTTTACTGGTTTGATGCAGCTTTCCAAGATTCCCTGTCTAGTTGCAGTCATTTGATTTCGATACACCCCCTACATCCTACATCCCTAACAATTTGTTTTATATATTCCGAACATTGCCTGCCTACAAAATTTTTGCCATCTACCTGTCCCTCCAATATCAAAACGACTATTCCAGGATGCCTTAATATGTGGCTTTAAGTCTGTCTCTTCTTTTTACAATATCTTTCCAATTGCTTCTTTCTTCATCAATTTGCCGCAACACCTTTTTTTTTTGTTACTTTATCCACCATCTGATTTTTAATATTTTCCTACAGTAGCACATTTCTAGTCTTTTAATTTTCTAAAAGCTTCTAATCTTTCCTTCTCAGGTATTCCGATCTCCAAATTTCACCTTCCGTATAAAGCTACGCTCCAAATATGTACTTCCAAAAATGTTTTCCTGACGTTTAAATTAATCTTTGTTGTAAGCAAATTATATTTCTGACTGAAAACTAGTTTCGCTTGTGCTATACGGCATTTTATATCGCTCCTGCTTCGTTCATATTTAGTAACTCTACTTCCAAAATAATAAAATCCTCCATAATCTTTCCTCTTCCTATTTTCATATTTAGTAGTCCATCAACATTATTTCTACTACTTTTCATAACTTTCGTTCTGTTCTTGTTTGTTTTTATGTGGTAGTTGCATAGGACTTCATCCGTGCCATTCATTGTTTCTTCTAAATTTTTGTACTCTCAGCTAGAATTATTGTATCATCAGCAAATCGTAGCATCTTTATGTTTCTATCTTGCACTGTTACTTTGGATTTAAATTGTTCTTTGACATCATTAACTGCTAATTCTATGAAAAGATTAAAAAGTAACGGTGATAGGTCGGACTCCCTTTTTTATTACAGCTTCTTTCCTAGTTTCTTTCTTCCAGTTAGTATAATTGCGCAGTACCCACCGGGTTGGTCTAGTGGTTAACGCGACATCGCAAATCAGCTGATTTCGAAGTCGAGAGAGTCCTAGTAAAGATAAAAATTTTTATACGGATTTGAATACTAGATCGTGGATACCGGTGTTCTTTGGTGGTTGGG
>JAAAKQ030044286.1:0-16566 GCA_010016005.3 Zanna intricata
CAAGAAAAATGAATCAATTATCAAGATTTGATCACTTTTAATTAGAAGTTTCTTTAATTAATTATGGAACCGGTATGGAGTATATATCTGCCTGCCTGTTAACAAATTATTAAATTTTAACGATGTCTACGTTTTAAATTATCTTTAAAGAAAGTTTTATGATATTTATTATAATTATATTAATTACAATATTTTTTTATGTAATATTGTTTTTATAATATAAATATTAAAAGGAAATTAAATACTTCTTTAATTTAAAAATATCATTTACTATTTGTAAATATATTTAATTAAAATCACTGAAATCACAATTGGCGTTTTCATTTATTTTCGATATTTCATTTCAAAAATTGCTTCTAAATAAGAATGAGGATAGAAAACGAAACACGAATGAACTTGAAGCATAAACTTGCTGCATTTTAAAAGTTATTTATTAATTTGGTCTTAAACATTTTAAAATTACTTGTATAGCAACATTTTAGAGAGAAACATTTAGAAATAGGCAAAAATAAAGTATCTTCATATTTTGTATATGGTACCTTCAGTACCTAGGTACCATAGGTACCTTTATATTTTGTATATTACATCAAAAACTGCATGTTTTTTTTTCTGTTTAAATACAAATAAATATAAAATTTTCGCTTGAGTTTACATGAGAACAAAAAACATTTACTTCAACCATATATTCATAGGCAATAATTAAATTAATTTTCATGTACAGCCCATACTTAAACCTAAGATTGAACTTTAAACCTGTTTTATATACATAACATTCTTATAAACCTATAATATAATATAGGTTAATATTAATGATAATTTTTATTTTATTAAAGTTTATAGTTTATATTTAAAACAATCAGCTTTGTCCGGGTTGTTCCTCATTTCAATCCAGTATATTCCACATCAAATATTATGAGTGAAACTGATGCAACAGCTCAGCGTTTTTGAATTTTAATCCTCAGTTTCCATAGTAACAACTTTATTTCATTGCTATATTTTTGTAAAATTAATCGCACAACTTGAGGTTGGTTAGAGGCTACACTGAATGAACGATAAAAGGTGGGGTAGTCTTTTTTAAAATGAAATGTAGACAACAGTTTTCTTCTTGTTTGGAACTGTTGCAAACTTTCATCACGGTCTGAATAAAACTGTAGCTCTGAATAAGATACAAAACGGACACAAACACATTCTTCTTTGAATATATATACAAACAAGTTATTTATACTTCTTTACATATTTACAGAAGTTGAAGTCATTATTAAATAAGTTTCATATTATAGTAAATAGCAATATTCATTAAACATACTATTAATATACTATCTAACTTCTTTTAGAAGACAAATTTTTTCAGAATATCCTTTATAGAAAAAAGACTCAATTCTTTACCAATTTAATCACTCAGCATAATTTATCACTAATATCCCGCGGATACCAAACTCGAATTTATAAATTCCATTCTTTCACGGATTCTGAGAGCGTTTTGCTTTTTTTAACGTTAATTTTTTAATTTTTTTTTTCATACCGCTATCCGTTTTTCGATTACTACTTACGTTTCTATTGTACTGCAATACTGCACTCGTATTGCAATTTCTTTTATATTTTACACCCTAAATACTCGATTATTTGGTTTATATATTGTAATTTTTTATTTTCTCCTGCTAGTTTTGCTCTATATTTCTGATTAGATCCTTATTATTCAATCTTGCATGCCCAATATACCTCTTGCCTTGTTTTTTTAATACATAATTTTACGGAGAACATGTTTGTGTTTTAAAACTAGTAAGATGTAACATCACTTTTAAATTATTACTAACAAAAAATAATATATATTTAGCATAATTGATAATAATGAGAATTAGAAATGATAGTAAGTGAAATATAAGTTAAACAATAAGTGAAAAATTTACGGTAATTAGAATTGAAAACATATTTATGTGTATGTATTAATGAAATTTATGCATAATATATTTTTTTTATTTTTAGTGGGTCTTAAGATTACATAGATATTTAATGAAGTATGACCCTAGACAAAAAAAAATTCATTTGCCATTTTTTTCAAGAGACTGATTAAATTGACATTATTTGAAGCAACAAACAATTTTCTTTTTCTTGAAAAAATATTAGTTGACGTTGAATTTTTACAGCGATAAGAATGTTTTTTATCTGATTACATTTAACTTGTTTTCTGCTGTAAAGTACTTGCTAATTATTGTTACTTTATTTACTTTTATTTTTTTTCGCCATCTCTGGACCATCTGAATAAAATTTATTTTTCCTTTAAGGCTTTAATTTTCTGCCATCTCTCAATTATTATATTATTTAATTTTCCTCTGTGTTCTTCTGATTTTCCTGTTGTTGTTTTCTCTACTGTCTTAAACCGCTTTAAATCTTTGAAATTCATGTTTAAAAGAAAATTTTAAACATTTTTGATAAATTTTCTTGATAATTGTTCCTTATCTAAAATGTTTCTCTTATTCAGACATTTTAGAGATCCTTTCCTATTTGTAGAAACTAATTGTCTTTACTTTTGAAATTGTCAAAGAAGTTGAAAATCTTTCTCATCTAACTTTTTTTATTCAATTTCTTTAAATAAGCGTAAAACATTTTTCTCTATTTTTTATGTCAGTTATGTTTTTAAATTTTATATAAATTTCTTCATTTAATCTTAAAACCTTTTTATTATTTTCATACTACGGGCATAATAATCTTTTTACAATTTCTCTTTCCTTTTACAAAATATTCTCTAATCTTCCTTGATTTTTTTAATGTTAGTTTCCGCCAGGTAAACACGTTCAGGTTTTATGACTATTGTACAAGACTACACTTCATTCACATTCATACACATCATCTTCATTCATCCTCTAAAGTAATACCCTACGGTAGTTCCGGAGGCTAAAAGATAAAGAGAGAGAGAGAGATTTTATGACTTTGTTGTAGTTCTGAATTTTGCGTTGCAAGAAACCGGTTGTTTATTACTCGATTTTCTAAACACATTTTGTCTAGCTCATTTTTATGGGTTACTTTGCCTAGGTATCTAAATTTTTCTAAAACTTCAATATTCCCGAATTTTTTTCTATTCCTTTAGGTTTCTTTTAAATTTGTCATTATTCTCGTTTTTTTTAAATCAAATTTAAATATATCTATTTTCAAATAAATATTTTTTTTTATTTATCATTTTTTGCTTTTTTATTATTATTATGATTTTTTTTTAATAATATCTTGCGCCTTTGTTAGCTCTCAATTAATATAAACCACCCTGTGATGTCATTCCACAAATATTTCTGGTACTTTATTTTAAGAGAAGTTTAATCTTCGAGCTTTAGGTGGATTTATATTCAGTATTTTCCTTTGTTTTATAAAAATTGGAGAGATACGAATGCTAATTAATTTTCCATTAATCATAAGTTCTGATCCCTATTTTTAAGCTTAATACCATCTAAAAAGTTAAGCACCTTTATAACTACAATCAGTTTTTATTGATCGATGGAGAGAACAGTTTTAATTGGAACCTTTACATCATTCAATCTAGGTTAAACCAGATTAACTGAGGCTTAATCAGATCTTTTAGTTTTTGTTTCATGAATACCAGTTAAACAGCTTTTGAGATGTAATTGAGAACGAACAATTATTTTTCTTTTAAACGGAAACGATTTTGTTAATTTTCCATAAGGTCTACATTTACTTCAGAATTTATTTGTTTAAATGAACTTTTTTTGCGTTAATTTAATTTATTTTAATTTTCCTTCTTATCTTTAAAACAAAAAATAAAATCCGTTTTTGTTATTTTGTAGATGTTTTCACTCAGGAAGAAAAATGTTACCTAAGAATACATACCTTAGACATACCTTAGTGTATATGTCTGCAATAGACTCTTTTTCTCTGAAATATAAATTTTAACTTAAGAAGATATAGTATTTATCGGCGAGATCAACGGCCAAGTATAAGAATTAAAGATGGAGTAGACATATTAGCGTTGACTTAGAGCTACCACCGAAGCGGTTGAAATAAACAGAAATCTGCAAGAAGACGCAATTAGAATGAAATATCTATTGCAGATCATTTTATGCAGCACATACTTATCGAATTTTGATTGGAAGGAGGATGGATAACATAATGAGTTTAATTACCAAGCTCCCCCCACCCATTCTATTAATGGATAAATTTAATGCATACAATCCTATTAGAGGGTCTGCTCAAATCAATCCTCGGGGAAAAGAGTTGTTAAAATTCCTTATAAATTTTAATTTTATTCTATTAAACAAGTCAGGAACTTATTTTAATGTCAGAGTTGGTGACATGAAAGTACACTTTCAAAGCTTTAGAAGATCTTTACGGAAGTGACTATTTCCGGTGACAATTCTAACTGATGTCAACAAAATTATATCCCATCCCTAAATATGGCTGTTTAATAAGGCAGATTGGACTAGCTTTGCTGCTTATACGAAATTCCCCGAAACAACTGGTATTATCGAAAATTATTTCGACACTTTAACCAATATTATAATTGATTCGACATCAAGATATATTTTAAGAAAATCCGAAAAACACAAGAAGCCACCCTTTTCGTGCAGGTATAATAAAATTAGTGAAGCGATAAAAGCGAAGAAAAAGCTTACATCCTTTTCAAGAAACGTCCAACATCGGAAAATGTAATTGCCTTTAAAAAATACTGGTCGTATGCAGAAATACTCATGACTGTTTCCAAAAAACGAATCTGACATTTATTACATTATACATGTCATCTATTAGCTAAATAGATTGCAGCATTAGTCGATTGCAGCAGGCGTTTGCTGAATTATTAGCCAATCAGTTTGAAGAAGCCAGTAAATTGCTAATTATGGCTAATGCTTCAAAAACCAAAAATCCGAACTTGAGGGTCATCTAAATGAATTTTTCATACAATATACCTTTCAAGATAGATAAATTTGGGAAAGTGTGGGAGAAAGCGGACAGTTTCTGGTCCATTCGAAATACATTACATTATGATCAGAAGCTAAGCACAATTGCAAAACTTAGATTGTTAGATTTATATCATCAGATTTAGGGGGATGAAATGTACCCGCGGTCATTGAGAAAAGAATTTATTATAGTTTCTAAAAAAAAAAAAAAAAGGTAAAATTCTGACCAATCCCATTAGTTACTCTCCTGTTTTCTAGATGTGTGGTATTGGAAAAATTTTCTAAGAAATGATAAATAATAACCGACTCGTTTGGATTTTAGAAAGTGAAAATCTTTTATCTGCGCATGAAGCAGGATTTTAACAGTACCTTTTAACTACTGACCAAATGATCAATTTAATAAAAAAGGCTATAAACTAGAATTTTATCACCAGAAAACACTGTGTTGGAGTCTTTTTTGCTCTGCAAAAAGGTTTTGACATTACTTGGAGTCAAAGAAAAATGTTTCAACTTCATCAATTTTCGGCAATTTACCGGTATTACTTGACAATTAGATGAACGACCGTACTTTTCAACTACGGATTTACAATGAGTACTTGTAGAAAAAAAATATTAAAAATAACGCAACACAATGATCGCCGGTGATCGCTATTAATAAATTGATATTAGCCATTCTAAAAGCGTCTACGTCGATGATCTGGCAGTCATATATGCTAGTAACAATACAATTGTGGTGAAATGATAAATTGCAATGAGTGATAACCGCTCTTAACAAAGTTGCAAATAATAAACATTTCAATTTTTCATCAGAGAAAACTTGCTGTGTACATTTCTGAGTACAACACATAAGGGTCGAAAGTTCGTTTTGTGTGAGCTGTAGAATATGGAATTTTAGAATTGGTATATAATTTTATACCAATATTTTTGTTTTTTGATAGATTGTATACGTATTTTATGTTTATTTTTTCGTTCTGTTTACTGGGTGTGTTTCAGTTTTATTACTTATTTATAAATTTTTTTGCTTGGGTAGCAAATAGCTTATCTAGGCCATATTTTTTGTACATAATTATCATTGGTATATAATATATTGTTGATATATAATTTTTTACCCCGTCCCTCTGTGTCGGACCTGCAACTAAACATTAACACAACTCCGGAGGGTGCTATTACTACCTCGGAAGTTACCCTGGTCCCGGCTAACCCGCTCCCAAGGCACCAACTAGGCATCGGGACTCGGTCTTAGATTGCCATACCTCTAGCATGGCATAATTAATTTAATTATTCTAGTTTATTTATCTTATTTTTGTAATAGCTGTTGTAAATAAACAACTGTTAATTTACCGACAATTTGTTAATTTATTTTTATAGAGGTCTACCACTGGTCGGATCTTGTTATTAAACAAACGTCGTTTTGTTTACTGGTGTTTGTTTCTGTTTTAGTGTTTTTATTAGCATTTTGAGTTTTTTTGTGTTTTATGTAAATATCATGTCCCAGCAGAAAGGCAGATGACAGGATAGGCCCAAGTTGGGGTAAATCCAGTGAGGTTGTTGCTGAGGTGCGGTTCGACGATTTGACCTCTTATTCTGGTAGAGAGGAGCAGCAGACTGGGGCGTCAGGAATATCTTTACAGGCTGGCAAGAGTGTTTACATCCAAGATTTTGAAAGAATGGCTGGAAGTGTCGGAAGTTCAGTTGTTTTCACTAGGGCATTTAATAAACGCTCTGATGGATTGTCAAAGATTAGAGAGAACTCTAGGACTGCTCGAGAAAAATAATTCCTAAATTAAAAGATCTTAAGCCAGTCATGACTTCCCTCACAGAAGGGTATGAGCGGTTAGTTTCTAACCGGCTTGGGCTGGGAGGTTGTGGTGAGGGAGACTGTTCCTGTTTCGGTTCCGGCTCAACAGCCGGTTACAGTTTCTCAGAGTAAACTACAGGCAGATATTTTAAAAGAAAGCGTGAGGCAAGTCTGTCTTGAAAATAACCAGAGATGGTCTTCGTAAATTTAAAGAAAGGGACAACTTTAAATCCAACAAGAAGATGAAGGACAAATTTCCTTAAATAAAAGAGGTCGAGCTTGAAGATTGTAATATTAAGGAAACAAAAAAGTGGCCCTACGAACAAGAGCCGCCCAAGAATCATAGTTTATGATATAGGCCGGTTACTATCTGAAGATGAGTTGATTCTCGTTAGAAATCAGAATCACTCAGATGGAATATTGAATTCATAGTACAGAATCCATTCAAAAAATTAAAATGTTGTTACTCATATATTCTAGATATTCACTAGAAAATATATGTCCAGATATTCGTACACGCGTGCACGTGCACGCGCACAAAGAGAGAAAGTAAAAGAGAGAGATAAATAACGACTCACCGTATTTACTATTTTCTTTCCCTTTGAGTGTACAAAGGAAGGACAGATCTCTTTTACTTAATTATATTCAAAAAAATTAAAATCTAAAGAAGGATGGAATTTCCTTGAGATTGTTTTTTTGGAAATTAAACAACCAAATTGCTGCCGTTATGGGGAGAAATATTACGGAAGAATTAATCTCAGGTAAAACTAAATCAAATTTTTAATTTTGGTTTTAAAAAATCATTGTAATAACTTTCAAGATACAGTTTTTGACATTTCTTTATTTTTAATTTATTTTTGCAAATTTGATAGTAAAAAAATTAAATATTTTTAATCATTGAAAACTGCTGTAATATACAGTTCAGAATAGTCTGCAATTCGTAACAAAAAGTAATAATTAAATTTTTTTAACAAAATAAGTAATAATTTCTAGTTAATTGAACGCCTTCACAAATTAAATTATGTTTGGTTCGATAAATTTTATCCATTGTATATTTTACTGATATATAGCTACCTCAAAATAAAAGTTTATCGGAAAAGTCAATACCATACAATTATTAAGTACAGACTGATGGATAAGTGTAACATTTAAACTAAACTAACTGCACATAGGGGTGTGTAATATATACAGTACGTACATACGGGCAGCGGTATACCCGTCTCCAACAGTTAATTTAAGGGTTAAAGGGTGTAGTTGTAAGGGGAGATCGGACCGAATGAGGGATGTGTGAATAAAACATGAAGAAGAATAAGAAGTACGGTAAGGGTGATCCATCAGCGGCACTTGCAGAGCAGCATCAGCAAAGCGCCTAACATGGTTGCCTATCCATCTCCTGTCAAGTACAGCCCTAGCAATCGCATACTTCATTCCCTGTCATTTTAAATAAAATCTTCGGGACAATGTCCATTATCATCTCCTAGCAGCAAAACAAATTTGCATTCCTCAGCTGTCATATTCCTTTCATACATCCTTCGCATTACAAAATTTACAAAAGGTTCTCATACGTTTATCCATGAATAATATTTTCATTTCTTAGTAATACTCGTATTTTGTTAAAAATTTATCTTTTTCGCGTGTACAATTAACTTTAATATTTAGTCATATGTTTTAATTGTTAACTGTAATAACCTCAGAATGAATTAGGAGCTATGTGATTGTAAGATGGCTGTCATCGTTTTACTAAATGAAATATATAAATGGATTTCTCGCTGTAATGTTGAATTGCACATGTTTTTTACAGGTGTGAAAAATTCATTTTCTCCCCGGATGTGCAGTCATTTTTACATTTTTTAGCCTCCACAAACATACAAATATTTAAGAAATACCTGGTTAACAAACCCTTCTACTTTAAATGGATATCATGTTTTAGCTACTCTCCAAGTTTTTTTTTATAAAAGTTATTTTCGTCTATAAGTAATAATGCTAATTCACTAACAACAATAACTCTTATGATTAAAATAACACAAACCACAATGTTTATGTTACATTAGACCTTCCTCACATGAAAAATTTAAGTCATAAAGCTTTGTCAGATATGATTGTTATTAAATCTAAAAACTCTATTTGATTTTAAATATATAAAATTTCAAAAGGAGCAAAGGCTAGAATTAGATAATAAGTTATCCAACAAGCATGTATTTTGTAGAACACATATTATTTTTAAATATTAAAAGGAAAAGTAGTTGCACAGATATTACCATCCTTGGCTATTTTAATTAATAATAATAATAATACCCAAATGCTACACCGATCGTTCACATACATTCTGTATATTTTTATGAACTCTTACTCTCCCTATAAGTTTAAAGATTTTAAAATGATGAGTTATTCATTTTTTTGTGCTTCATTTATTTCTTCTCTTCTTTTGTTAAAATAAATCGAATCTGCAACTTAATTTTATCATTTTTAGTTATTAATTAATGTAGCACAGTTTAATCTGCTTAAGTAAACGAAAACAAAAAAAAAAGCTAATGGTATATTCATTAAATCTGCATCCAAAGAATTACAAATGAATGTGCTTAAAATGGGCATTTTTGATTATTACAAATAATTTTTTTTTAAATTTGCCTTTCGGTGTCTAAGGCTAAAATAATTGCTTTTAATCACCTAAAATGAGAGACTGAATAACTCTATTAACTGTAATGATAGAGTAAATTAACAATTTTATAATTTTTATTTTGAAACTTCTTTGGTTACTGATCTAATCCAAAGTTTTCAGCATCTAGAGCTACTTTTTCAGTACTGGTAAGCATTTACACGGTTGAATTATGGTGATTAACAGTATACGCCCACCTATATTAATGTATTTAATCGTTGGGACTTAATTAACGATGCTCGCTTAAAAATATCTATCTGAAACTTGATAACCATTCACCAAAAAATTATTTACAGCCTGGAACGAGTTATTGCTTTTCTTAATCAATCAAGATCCAAAGAGCTGCATTTTACAATACTTTAGTTTAAAAACAGTTTAAGAGAACCACTTGATATATGAAAGAACACTATCTTAATAAATTGACCATTTCCTAATTACGACTAGTTTCAAAATTTTGTGGCAGTTTTAATGACGCTTATTACACATTTTATCATACAACTATTTCACTATAAATTCTAACAATAAATGTTATATTCAATAAAATGACTCTAAAACATGTACTTATCTTTCGAAGAAAAATTTAGTTAAATTTTTTTTTTAAATTCGTTATGTCAAGCTGTGCATCAGATCCCAATAAATAGAAGGAAATAATATCATGTTTAAATATTAATGTACATTATATCCAAAAAAAAAACTTTTGAGAAATGGTAATTTAACTTTTTTACAAAATTTTACTTACCTTCTTTCATGCTTCATAATCTGGCTATCACAATTTGTTTCTAATTTCCTTTTATCACAACTTTATTCTTTGTCTCTAATAGGTTTTTTCACAACTCACTTATAGATTTCCGTATTTAATACAGTTATTGTTCTAACCATGAACAAACCTTATTCCAGGCAAATTTGATGAAATATTGAATATTTCATTTATTCCTTTACATTTTAATTTTTCCGAATATACATTTACCTAAATTATGACGGTATCTGAATATAGACTTAATAATGTGGGAATAAATTAACCACACTTCTCAGGAGCGGTCGATCTGAGATTGTACAAGACTACACTTAATTCAAATTCATATATATCATCCTCATTCATCCTCTGATGTAATATCTTGTGGTGGTTCCGGAGGCTAAACAGGAGAAAAAAGAGAAGCTTAATAATATTCGTAACTGACACTAGTGTGCTTCTTGTGTTCAGGAATTTAATCTGTTGAAATTAAGTACATTAAATGGTTCAAATTACATGTTTCATACCACTTAAAAATATCAGGTTACTCTCTAAAGTCTTTATAAAAACGACTGAACTCTATTACATCACCAAGCTAATGTTTTATAGAGATTAAGCTTTCGTCAAGCTTTATACTCTTCAGTTCATTTTACAAAACCTAGTCTTTCCATTACTTTTGAACAGCCCAATACATTCAATTTTATCTACATGAACAAAATATTTATTAGAAATTAGGCGTTTGTAACTAAGTTTTTACCATAAGTTTCTTAATTGTTTGTTTATGTATTATTTCTGAATGATTACTGTAGTATATTAAGTATTTTTATGAAGGATAGGTAAATTGGTTTTCTCTGATTTCAATTCAGACTCTGAAAAAATGCTAGTTGTTGTATTACTAATCATCCCTCATGGGCAAGTTTAGGACTATATGGAAGTAAAAACGTTCGTTAAATTATAAATACCAATAGAAAAAAATGAAATGTACATAACAGGGTAAAATTAGATGAGAAGTGATCGGAGTCTTGATTTCTTAATATACCAATTATAGATCCCTGTTCTAATTTATCACTAAACTTCTTTATTTTTTGTTAAAAAGATAATGATTTAATCCCTTTTAAATAGGTTTAATATTATAGACACTATAAAAATAGTATTAAATTCCGTGTTTAGTGAAAGATATTTCTTATAGACTAACCGGGTATGTCATGCAGAAGTTGAAGTCGTAATAAAACATCTGAAAGAAAGCATCGTATACTATGACTCAAATAGCTTATAACTCTTCAACCCGAAGCCAACACAATCCCTTTATTCGAGCCCTTCTTTATGGCTTAAATAAAATGTTACTACTTTAGTTTATGTGTTCAGTAGAATATGTTGCAACTCAATGTAGCATTCTGCGTTCTGTCTCCATTCCTTGCAGTCTACATGAAGTTAATGGCCCAACCACGAGTCGGATTGGATAAGATTGATGCAGAACATCCCTCTGTATACACTATCTTGATTTTTTCTTCATATATTTATAGTTGATGTAGAAAAATTCATTGTTCAAAAATTATGATCTTAAAAATATTGTAAAATATATTAAACCAATGCTCATCTATTCAAAAATATGACATATGAATTTTCCTATGATTATTTATTAGCATATCGTAATAAAATATCTACCGCATATTTTATTATTATTTAATGACACTTTTACTATATAAATAAATTTTCAAAATAAACAAAACCGATTTATAGTATACTGTATTTAAGTAAAAAAAATAAAAGATAATTTACCTATATTTAACCATTAAATAATTTATGCATAAAATTTGCATGATCCATTTATCTTTAAACTATTTGTATCATAAACTATAAATTACAAAGAAAAATCACTAAGGGCTCTGCTTCCTAAGCTATTATACATTTTTTTAAGAACAGTAAATAAAGTTATTACCCAATCGGAACTCATTTCGCTCACCCTTTCCGTCTACGCAGGGAGTTCCACCAATTGGACCCGCCAGTGTGTTCATTATGCTGATGATTGTGAGAATATTAAATATTTTACGGATAATCATTAAAGAAAAGAGTAATCGTTTAATATCCTAATCCACAAAGGGGCTAGGACCTCGATTTATGGCTTAAAACCTTTACTGGGATAACACGAATGTATCCTCAAAAAATTTGAAAGCAATCCGACAATTGGTTCTCGTGTGATGATGTTGCAAAGGGGTGAACAGAATCCACAACAAACTTTCGTAATATTAATTTATTAGATTTAAGTTTTCAATCATTTTTAACAAAAACTTTTTTTTTATTTTAATGTTTTCTTGGTGGTAAATTGCTTTCTTTATGACATTCTGTCCCAATTTGCAGTAATTTCTTCTAGCTTTTCTTTAAATAAATAAAATTTGAATTCTTATTAAATAATGAATTCCTGTAGTTTAAAAAAATAAAATAATCACAATTTGTAAATTAAAAATAAATAAATGAATTAAGTAAATAAGTAGGATAAACTTCATTTATAAAGGATTGACTGTTGCCCGGAGTTTCATTGGGGTGGATTTTGCGTTTTCTACCAGGAATAAGTTTTCAAAAAAAAACATTACATTGTTGATAAAGTAGCAGTAATTAACATAACAAATGTAACACAAAAAATATAATTTTAGAGGGTTGATGGTTTAATAGGCGTATTGATAAATTGATCTATTTATTTGGCAAGGATTTTGTTCTTGTCATATTTGTTTTCACCAAACAAATATTGGCCTTTATCCTGAAAATGTTATATCTAATAACATTATTATTATTATTATTATTAATAGAATAAATCTATTTTAGAACTTTTTCGTATACTAAATTCGCGGTTTACTCTTCAGATACAAGAATGACCAGAAAGTATTTTCAGTCCACTCCCAAACAGTCCACGTAAAATTGTTCATGAGATAATTTTTCTGTAGTTCAATTCTCTCTACCTTCGGAGTCAGCCCTTGGAACTTGATTGTTATAGAGAAATACAGCTTTAGGGAAAACTTGTCTGATTAATTCAAAACTTTTTGTATTACATAACATATGATATATCTTCTGTATTCTAATATTATAAGATTTATTCACGGAATAATAACAGATTATTTTTGGTTACAACAGGTTGTACAGTGTTGTAGCCTTTATCAAATTTCTGTGTAGAACTTTTATTCACAAGCTGATGCCAATGCAGAGTTTCAGAGTTTCTGCAGATATAAAATTTAAATTGAATAAATTAATCGAACCATATGATTCTTTTATGAATTTAAAAAGCAAAAGAATTTTAATAATATACAAAAAATAAAATTTATTACAAATTTTATTTTATTGTTCGATTTTACAGTTTTCAAATTCGTCAGTAGATGGTATTGGCAGGTAACGTATCGAATATAATTTGGTTTTATGCGCGTTTAAACATTTACGACTTTGAATCCCACCGTGAATTAAACATATCGAAACACTACCAATTATAGCAAATAATAAATTAAAACTCATGTGTATTCAAAAAATGTTTTGTATTCGAAAAAGTAAAAATATTTCACATCGAATTTGAGCTATAAAACCATGTAGAAAGCGGACTAGAGTCGCCTTCTAGATTACAATCATTATTCATTACATATTATTGAAATTTAGAATTTGAATATAAAATTTTGTCCGTCCCCTTGCTCCTAAACTATATTATTAAAAAATGATGAAACTCATGCAAAGAAAAGTCTAAATACGAACACCTTCGGCTTCATATAGGAGGGTTATTGAAATGTCAACGTTTTTCTTTTTCTGTTTAGCCTCCGGAACCACTGTAAGGTGTTACTTTAGAGGATAAATAATTTCAAATCCGTATAAAAGTAACTGCCTCACTAGGATTTGAACCTTAGAAGTCTCGACTTCGAAATCAGCTGATTTTGTATATTAAAATATAAACTGGAAATTGATTATGTAGCTTTATTGATATTAGATAAAATTAAAAATAATTATCTTATATTTCTTCAATAGAAATACATTCCTTCAACAGAAATACATTCTCTCCTCCAAAAAGTTAGCTTTCCGATCCCTTCATTAAAAAACAAGATGGCTTTCCAACTACTAACTGCGCACATAATCCTCAACTGTAGCATCGTCTTCAAATCTTTTCCTTCTTAAAGCATCTTGCAATAAACCAGACATCTGCAAATGACACAATGACAAGGCTGGGCAGTACGGCGGGATTCAAAAGGTTTCTAATGAATTTCGGTATTTACTCGCTAGTCTGAGCTGCTTTGGGCAGCTTTGTGTTGTCGTGGAGAAGGAGGATATTGAAAACTGGTTGCCGGAGTTTTGTTGACGTAAGCAACTATGACGTCATCCAACAACTGGCAACGGTATATTTCACATCTACCGCCCTTCTTTCCGCTCTCTTTATCTGTTTAGCCTCCGGAACTACTGTAAAGTATTACTTCAGAGGATGAATGAGGATGATGTATATGAATGCAAATGAAGTGTAGTGTTTTGCAATTTCAGGTCGACCACTCCTGATAAGTGTGGTTAATTGAAACCCAACCACCAAAGAACACCAGTAAAATATCCTTCTTTCCTGAAGGAAATTAATCAGAAACATACCTTTTGAATCCCAAAACATAGTTGCTAAAACTTTTTCAGTTGACAAGCGTTTCTTGGCCTTGATCGGCCTCCTTACAACTTTTTCTCCACAACATTTTTTTCTCTTCCTTTCTGGGGTGTATTGCGGTTCTTGTTTCATGGCAGATCCAAAAATGGTATGGTCCAAAAATGCGTCTCCTTCTTACTCAAAGCGATTCAGTAGTGTCTAAACCGGTCTTTTCGGACGCTTCTCTGTGCTTCAGTGAGAAGATACGGAACCCACTTCGCTGAGACTTTGCTGTAACTAAAAGTGTCTGTTAACATACTATGCACAATACCAACACTTATACCCATCTCTGATGCAATTTCAACGACGGTTATTCGTCGGTCATCTTCCATAATGTCAACGAGGTCACCAACGGCCTGAAAAAAATAAAGCTTTTTCACTCATGAACTCAGAATTTCATGAGTTTAAAGCTTTATTTCCGATAGATAGTACAAAGATAATTTTTTTTTTTTTGGATAAAGATTAAAAAAAGTTTAGTTTCTATTGGAATTAAAATTGATATCAAACTTAGAGATTGCTTAGAAAAATAGTAGTGTAGCTTTAATGATTATTAATCTCAATTTAAAAAAAAAACATTGTTCTGAGGCTGAAAAATTCTGCTATCACCGTTCTATTTGTGATAATGTGGTCGTAGGAAGTATCTAAGCAATATGAGCTGTTGTGCAACGTAGAATCCATTATATAGGCTCAATGGATCCGCAAATGAAGAGTCAATGAATATTATATTCGAAAATAACAATTTCTTTATAAGATGAAGGCGTTTAGGTCTTCTCAACTACTTGAAATTCAGAAAAATCATAAACGTTGATGATCTCGTTTGAGGGTCTTTTAAAATAGATATTTATATGTTAAAGATGCACGGTGCATGGCCTAAAGTGCGTAATTACAAAAATATAATCCTCTATTTAATAAAATTATTAATAATTTTATAAATTTAAGAAAGTCCAAACTTTGGATTATAATTATTATTAATGATAACTACAAATTACGTTATATAATGTGGACGTCAAATCTAATCAAACTAAATAAATAAATTGTAATTTTATTTGTTTTTATATATCAGAAAAAACACTAATTTAAAATAAATCCAAAAAAATAATCTGAAACGAAAGCAAATTATATAATTTTATCGTAATTTTTTAATTAAGAAAAAAGAATCTTTATAATAAAATCCAATTATATATTTACAGAACATTTTTTATCACATGATCAATTTGTACGAAAGAATTTTTTAAAAAGCCATTGTTACGAAAAATTCATGAGACCTATTTCAATTCCATTTACCTAATTACATGAATTAATGTCCCTTACATGAATTGCCCCTCACTACTGCCTAAAGGAAACGAAGCGTACTAATTTGTTTGAGTCGTCAAAGGAATGAATCAATTGACAGCAATCATGTTTGAATGTTAGAAAATAGTACTGCTGTTAGATAGATTGCAGTTACTATCCCATCACTTAATTAAACTTCCGTCTTTAAAACAAGGTATGCTTCTTGTCATCATAATTTATAAAACTCTTAATTCATTTACAAACTGATTTTTTACTATAAATTGCTTTATTAATAATAGTACGATAATTTTTTGTGGTCCTATACGGATCGGTGTAGAAAATTAATGTTTTTGCTATTTCGATTTTTTTTTTTTTAATTCAAGGTTTGTTGATCTTTCACAGTAAAATATTTCAATAAACTATCAATGAGAAATCATCGAGATTATAAAATTCTAGTCATCGAGTATATCTATGATGAAATATATATATATGTGTGTGTGTGTGTGTGTGTGTAAATGGTAAAATATAATAATAGGATTTTCTTGTATATTTAAAAGAAATGAAAGC
>JAAAKQ030044296.1:1785-13742 GCA_010016005.3 Zanna intricata
CTGCTTTCTGAAAGATTATTCACTTTTATAATATAATAAATATTATCAATAAATTTGGTTAGTTAAAAAATAATACTGCTACATGCAAAGAGCAGTTGTTGTTATGTTTAATAATAGACGACAATGGCCAGGATTCTTCTTATTTTTCTTTTGGGCAATCGTATATGTCATGTGTTAAGAAAATTATTACAACAATTTATTTGAATTGAGGAAATTATTTAATTAAATTACCCTATTTTTAATTTCAAAAAGATAGTTAAATAAACAAAACTACTGGCAGTAGATTTAAGAAATATTTCAAATATATTTAAACTGGGACAACTTAGCTTATTTAAAATAAAAACTGATCAACATAATAAGAAGAAAACAGAGTAACCCAAGTATTATTCTTCTCTTTTTTTTTGAAGTTATGTGGACAACACATGAATTTCTTGTACGCCTATTAAATTACATATACATAAAAATATTGAAAAAAGAAATGTAAAGTGCATACAATTTTATTTCATTAATAACTTCTGATATTTTTACATATATTTTTATTGAATTATTATTTATTATAATTTTTTTTACAGTTAGAGAGATTAATAATTCAATAATTTAAATATTAATAAATCGACGTATTTCAATTAAAAAAAAAGAAAAAGGACATGAAGTCTGATTCGAACCGATGTGACCCTTGTAGGATGCAAGCACTTCGTTAATTAAAATTTCATTCGGCTATTACTCGGGAACCAATGAAAATAGGTACCATTAATATATCAAACTTTTTTTTTTGATTTTGAGCTTTTTTGAATACTTTTGGTCTAGTCGATTGCCATCAAAAGGGATGGTCACAACTAGATGTTGCAACAGTCCTAAATCCAAAATTTCAATATTCTACGGCTAATCGTTTTTTTAATTATGCGAAATACGTAGGACAACATTTTCCTTAGTTTCGGACGTCACGCCGAAACTAGGCAAAATGGATTTGGGGATAGTCAAAATGGATATGATATTTCCGTTGAAATCTAAAATCCGAAATTTTTCGCGATTATTAGCTGTTCAAAAAACACAACTTAAGACGAAATATATTGAATTGCATTGGCTAATTTGGAGAAACTCAGGTAATTTTTCGGAATCCGATAGCCATTTTTTTTTCAAATACTTTCTTCCGAATCGGCGGATATTTGCAAAAAAATGTAATATAATCTTTTCTTTTTTTTTATTTAGCCTCTAGAACCACCATAAGGTATTACTTTTACAGGATGAATGAGGATGATATATATGAATGTAAATGAAATGTAGTCTTGTACAGTATCAGGTCAACCATTCCTGAGATGTGTGATTAATTGAAACTCAACCCCCAAAGAACACTGGTATTCACTATCTAGTATTCAAATCCAAATAAAAGTAACTGCCATTATTAGGATCTGAACCTTAGAATCTTAAGATTGTATTAATGTAGTCTAAATTTAACCTACGTTTGCTAGTCAAGGTTAACAAACGAAGCGAACGAAGGTTAAGTTTGCTTAGATTATATTTATAATTTATCATGCAAATACCACCAAATACTCACTGATTTAGAAGAAACATAGAATAAAATGGCTGTCGGATTCCGAAAAAGTATTGAAACTAACAATTCTCATTTTCTAATAAAATTGTGATATAAAATGTTGTCCTACGACCAATTTAGATATATGGTGTGGTGTTGTGGGGAACAATAAGTAAAAGTAATGATCGATGTCATACAACGTTTCAAAGGTAATGTAAAGAGGAGAAATGCCGAAACACCATGCTTCATACGGAACGATGAGATTACGAATACCTAGAGCTTTTGTCTATGATAAAATTGTGAATCGTACAGTATTAAAGAAAAATTCCGTTTAGAAAATCGCATCGTGCCACCTGGTAATCAATCTGACAGATAACAGCGAGTACCTAAGGTTGGATACGCCTCTCCGCCTGCTAGATTTTGGGAATACTGGATGACAGATTGTATTTATTATCCCCAATATTATTATTATTTTTATTTAATTCTTTACTCTTTTGTTAATTGTTACTTGTTACATTGTTCTTCTTACTATCTATGTACCGTCTATCTGTCTACCGTCTCACTAACAGCATTTGTTAAGCTTACATATGTTCATAGTGTTTGTTTTTATTTGATTGTTTATTTTTATTAATTAATTATTTATGTGTTTATCGTTTATTTTTTCCAACCACGAAGTGAATGTTGATATATTTTTGTACTAAAGGACTTATTGATGATAACTTTATACCTAATTAAGTTAGCTTACAGAATTAAAATAAACAAGCTGCGTGTAAGTGGGTTAAGGCGGCTGATTAACAAGCACCTCTGAATGCTGATGCGTATAAACGAAACTACGCGATATTAATATTCAATAACCACGCGCTATTATATTTTACAAAAATTATACTTATATTTTAAATTTAAATCAATTGTAACATATGATCAATAAATATTTCTTACCTTGTTCTGCACATCTGATAACCAATGATTATTATTTTAATGATTAAAATTGTTTATATTTACGTACTTTTTGAGTTTTTATAGAGTTATGAAAGTTCACTAATATTTTTAATTAGATTTCTATGATAAACAAATAATAAATTCGTTTCAATTTTTGCCATCCGATTGCAAGAAATCCGTAGTGCTATTAATACTGAGATACAATGAGAAGCTTAATTTTTTTTTTATATTATCCAGTTCCCAATAATTTGGTTCAAAAGCATCCGTTACTTGTTTTATAGGTTTTTCTATTCCTGCTGACCCGTTTTATCGATGGCTTTTAAGCATAAATCTTTAACATCAGATATTTTAAAAGTAGTATTTTCTGACGTTATGCAACTTTTGATTTGTCCCCAACAAATTAAATCAATTGGGTTGAATTTGGATAAATAAGAGAATAACTATACGATATAGTATATCGTATAGTTATTCTCTTATTTATCTTTTTTTAACATCCGGAATCACCGTTAAGTATACTTTAGAGGATGAGATGAATGATCTGTAACGTGTGTGAAAATGACATGCCTGATCGGGATTCAAACCCGGGACTTCCGGATGAAAGGCCGAGACGCTACCACTCGCGTCACGGAGACCAGCTCTTGTTTACCATTAAGTAATGTTTAAATTACTACAGGAGTTCATTAAGAAATTCCTATCTACGATTATTATAATAAGATTTACTTATGGTTCCGCTTTAGCAACAGATTGTAAATATACTATTTTTCTGTTAGCCTCCGGAACTACCATTACTTCAGAGGATGAATGAGGATGATATGTATGAATGCGAATGAAGTGTAGTCTTGTGCAATCTCAGATCGACCACTCCTGAGAAATGTGGTTAATTGAAACCCAACCACCAAAGAACACCGGTATCCACGATATAGTATTCAAATCCGTTTATAAAAATAACTACCTTTACTAGGATTTGAACGTTAGAACTCTCGACTTCGAAATCGAGATTTGCGATGTCGAGTTAACCACTAGATTAGCCCGGTGGGCTGATTGTAAATAAACAAGTTTTAGAAAAAAAATTTAAACTATAGGATATTTTAAAAAGAGTAGAATAAAAGTAAATATTTACTATAAGCAAAATTGTAACTGATCGTATCAACTAATAAATTCGTATGACCAACGGTTTCTTAATTAGAATAGAATGCAATTTAAATATGCAGATTAAAAAGACAGCATTCCAGTTAACAAAATCACTTTTTAAATATTCAAACAATGAAATAATAATATCTTACCTTTTAATTTCTTGATGATGAACGATTATTTTAGATAAATAACTTTTTAGCTTAATTTCCTGATAAAATGATAATATTTTATTTGAATTATTTAATTGTAGTCTCTCATCCATTTCATTTATGTAGCAACAAATTATTTCAATTTCTTTCAGTATGTTAATAAGTGAAGATAACGATGAGCTGAACCAATAAATTGATACGGTGGCCGATATGACTGAAGTAACCAATTGTGTACATGCACAAATAATGTAAACAGATATGTTAGTAATTTTAAACGGATACCAACATTGCACCGGCATAGGAATATTTTCTTGTATGATATCATCGGTGTTATTTATTAATATATAATATATACCATTAAGAAACTGAGGTAAAGCTTTACCCATTTGAAAAAAATAACATATAAAAATGAATTGAATAAGTGTGTTTTTCACTTTTATTTTTGCATCGTTAGTTATTTCCTTTTGTATTTCAGAAAGAGGATACGAATCGAAAAATAAATTTCGTTGCATCAAATTAAATAATGATTTTGCTTTATTTGGTGAAAAATACGCTTCTAAAAGCAATGTTATTTCATAAGATAAAACAAAAAAATCTTCAATCGCTCGGAAACGATAATTTACATTGCTCCAGTTTAAATACAAACCTCCAAAACTTAATATAAAACATGTTATGAATATAAATAGTAATAATATTATTTTGAAATAAGATTTTTTTCCATTAACAGGTCTTCCTATTACTTCAAGTATGTTACAACAAGTTTCAACACATTCCAGTTGTTTAAGGTTAACCATCTTACTGGAAAAAAAAAACAATTAATTATTGAATTATCATTGAAATCAATATTTATAAGTTAAAATTAACTAGAAATTCTAAATCAATCCATACTTTTTTTTATGAGTGATTCTTTTTGGAATGAGTCTGATGATTTTTTTTTTTTTTGTGAAGGAAATTCCTTTGGTAATTTTATTTCTAGATAACTTCCGATACATCACCGATCTCGTTGGCAGATTGGTAGCGTCTTGACTTTTTATAAGGAGGTCCCGAATTTGAACCCGGTCATGCAAGGCTTTTTTCTACAAAATTTGAGTTTATATGGTGAAATTTTAACGTGCTGGATATTTTTTTGTCTTAATTATACACCACTACGATTTTAAACTCTATTTTTTTTTTTGTAAAAGTTTAGTTTCTTTTATTTGTCTTTTGTTTTTAAAGTTGAAATAGGTTTTATTTAGGCTTTTCACACTACATAAGTACATTATAAGAGAAAGATTATTTTAATAAAAATCTTATGTGGACAACTCATGACTTCCTTGTACACCTATTAAATTACATATATATATATTTTTTTAAAATGAAAAGTACATAAAATTTTATTTCGGGTTTATATTTCAAATAAACCAGCAATGTATACAGATAAAAGTTTATGCACTTGTGTAAAATGTATGCGCACATTTTACACTAGTAAACTAGAAGTACACTGGAAGAAAACTGGGCAACAGTCTCAATGACCATATTTTATTCAAAATGATGCCAGCAGTATAGTGAAACATCTTATTGAACCCATAGAAAATACAGAGTGTAATGTAACTATGGACAACTATTTTACTAATGTCTCTGTTGTAAGTGATTTATTTCTAAATCATTGTTTGGCTGTTGTAGGTATGATTTGCAAGAACAAACATCAAATCCACACTAAACTCACACTGTCTTCAACATTGAATTCACTGTTAATAGAAATCATCCTCTGAAATCCTCTGCAATTGCATTTAGAAAACGCCCCAAGAATTGTCTACTGACTTCATACGTTCCCAAGAAAGGCAGAAACATTCTCCTATTTTTAAGGATGCACATCGATGACGCCATTGATGTAACTTAAGGAGACTTGAATCCCGAAGTTATAACATTTTATAACTCCACAAAGGGGGATTTGGATGTTGTATATCGCATGAAAGGTTAGTATGATGTTTCTTGAATCAGTAACCAATAACATCTAACTTTGTTCTTCTCCCTATTGAGCATTAGTGCTATAAACTCTTAGATAGGGTTTGTTTTTAGATCAAATATACAACAAGCCATATCAAGACGAAGTTACGTCATCCAGCTGGCAAAACCTCTGGTGCAACGACACCTCATGAGAAGGGCAGCCATCCTACACCCATGAGAAGGGCAGCCATCCTACACCATCATAAAAAATACAGCAGATAGCACAACTTCCCTTCCAACTGCCACCAAACCCTCGGTGACTAGATGGTAGGCCACGCTGTGTCTATTGCCCCATGCGCAAAAACCGATTTATCAATGGGCAGCTGTTCATCCCCTGTAGGTAAAGAGCACAGCAAAGACTGTTCTGTTCCCAGTATAACGACCCACATAAAAATGAATGAAATAAAAAAGGAACGCTCAAAATAAATTCATAATATGTTACAATATTGATTCAGTCAATAAATTAAATATTTAAATTTATAAACTTAGTTTTTAGATACCCTAAAATGTGAGTAATCATTTTATTTTCATAATTATAAGAACACATTTTATCTTATTTTAAAATGTTCTTTAAATTTTAAAATTAGGAAATTTTTTAGTATACTATTTTATCTATATTTATTAATTTAAGTATTGTAATATTTAGCTAGTTTATCATTTTTTTAAAAACAATAATAAACTATTACCATTATAAATTGTGTTTAAAAAAAAAAATCTAGTTTCATTTAGAAATACACCAATGTTAGATAAAATCTAACAGGTGAATAACCATATGATTTTCAGACACGCAAGTGATCCTGGGTTAATATTAAGTTAATATCATTTTCACAGTTCTTTCCACAAGTTAAAAGAAAAAAATGGAGGTAATAATAATTTTGAAATGTCATTTAAATAAAACAGTTGCAAAAAAAATCACTGTATAAAAACTAGAATAATAAAATCATTAAAAAAAGAACATTTTCATTGTTCCTACAATGATGTTAGAATATATGTTGCAACAGATTGTTGCAACATATTATTTATATTGTTTTATATTATATATTGTATATATAATATTATATATTGTCTTATCATATATATATTATATATTGTCATATTGTCTTACAATATAAGATACACTCTTTTAAGCTTATCATTCAACATAATATATCAAAATAAATTTACCTCCAAAATAAGTGACATCGAACATAGATGATCAAAATTACTACTTTTAATGCTCTTTTCTGAGTAGGTATGTATATTATACATATATGTAAATATAGCGAATGATTCTATAAATTATAAAATTGTATCTATCAGATAGAATGGTGCGACTTTAATTTCCATATTTAATTAGCTACACTTTTTGTATATCAAGTATTTCAAGTAAATTTTTTATGGTAATCATACTTCAAAATAACTTTAAAATATTATCTTGTGAAAAAATACCACCTGCTTTTTTGCTAATTTAATATGACCTTTATGTGTTAGGTTGTAATACAGTAATGTATTTATAATAAGACATGCAACAATATTAACACACAGTAATTGCTTACCATCTGGAATAATTTTTGTTTTTAATTTTATTAATATTTTATTTATTTTTTGAAACATTTTTACAGGCTGTAATTTACAAACAAAAATAGCAAACATTAATTATTATTATAATTTTTATTGAATTTTTTTTTTGCCAATAAGCTCCAATTGTAAATTATTTGGCCATCAGAGTGGGTGGTGAGCAGAGGCAGCACAAAAGTTTAATGAGACATTTGGTCAAATGATACTTAAGTCTTTTCAAGCAAGCAATGGTATATACCCCAGTTTTTTTTTTTTTTTTGTAACCTCCGGAATCACCATTAAGATATATTTTCAGAAAGGATGAGGAGAATGAATTGTACTGTATGTGAAAAATGCCATGCCTGACTGGGTTTTGAACCTGGGACCTCCGGATGAAAGGCCGAGACACTACCACTCATGCCACGGAGGACGGCAAAGTTCTTAATTTTTATTTAAAAGTAACTGAAGTTATTTTAGAGAAAGAAAGGACTAATCTTAGCCAATATTAATTCTTTGTAATGTTTTTAGAAGGTAAAATAACTTTTTAAAAGGAACACATCCAATATTGTAGTACTGAAATTTGTTTTAATTGAGGGGGTCAGAAACATGAGCTGTGGAAGATAAGAAGTTAAACCTTTCTTCTTCTTCTGTACCATTTTTAAGTTTTTTTCTAGTTAACATAAATTTTGGAAAAGAATACTTACAAACATTTCAAATACTGCTTCATTATTTGGTAATATTGGGAGAGATGGAGGATAGAAATTCAATGGCTGGAAGGGAGTTTGAATATCGTTGATAACATGTATTTAAATTTTTTCTTATGGTTGAACGCGTAAAAATAAATAGTTTTCTTACATCTGATTAATATAATAGCTCAAGGTAGCATGAATCCACTTTTTCTCTTACATAAATGTCAGTAATGTGTACTGTTTAATTTATAATTTTTTTTTATTTATTTTTTTTTTGCAGGTAGTAAACATCTTAAACAAAAATGATCTGAATATCACAATAATTGAATTTTTGTTAATTTGGGAGACTTGTGGGTTACAGGAGGCCTGAATTTCATCTTCTATAACACACTTTTTTTTTTCTGAAGATAGAACACAATTTAATAAGAAAAATATAATGTTGTATTATTTTAATGTTTACTGTCTTAATTTCAGATAGGATTATGCGAGATGTGCATATGGTACTATGAAATTATATCCCAAAATCTGGTAGATCTGTAATGAGTGGTTTCTCACAACAACAGACTTTATATTTTATCTGTAAACTAATTGTCTTATTCTCATAGAGTATCATACAGCTGTGAGGGTGTACAGGTTTACTTAATTATACAAGTTTAATATTCAGCAAAGAGTAAGCTTTGCAATAGCGTAGAAATTTTTCATATCAGAATTGGTAATTCTTGAGATTACTCCAGATAGATAAACAAATTCTGGGTCTATAAACTCATATAGATGATTGGCTTCAGATAACCAGTGTTATATATATATATATATTTTTTTTTTTTTTTTGATTCTTGTTTAACCTTAATCTCCGGAACCACCGTTAAGGTATATCTTCAGAGGATGAGATGAATGAATTGTAGCGTGTGTTAAAAATACCATGCCTGACTGGGATTCGAACCCGGGACTTCCGGATGAAAGGCCAAGATGCTACCACTCACGCCATGGAGGCCAGCAACCAGTGTTATATCTGACTTATAATTAGGTCACTTTCACTTCATGGAAAATTTGAACAGTTAATACTGGCAGGAAATTTTACCCATAGCATGGAACTGAATTATAATTTCCTATTAATATAATTAATAGGATATAAATTGATGGATCAAATTATTAATGATGTCACCATCAAGACATCCAAGTGAATGTTTTGATAACATTCATAACATTGTGACTGCTAGTTTCTTTGGGTCGAAAGGAGGGGTAATTAACTATAATTGGGCCTCGTAAATAATTTTTGGGTCAAATTGTGTCACATAAAATATTTGAACCTCCAACTTTCCATACATAGTATAATTTTCATAAAATACTTAAAAAAATCAATTAAAAAAATTATATTTTAATGGCTGCATGCAAACTATTAACGAAATGTGCTTAATTATAGTTTTAAAATATATAACTGCATGTAAAAAATATACATTCAAAATTTTACCACTTTATTTTTGCTGATCACAATGATTAAAAGTACAAATAATATTGGAGGGATTTTACAAAATTAATTTTTCATTAATACAAAAATAAAAAGAATAAATACCTTGATAACCTTCATTCGTATCAAGTGGTCATTCATTTTATGACTCATTTGATTGAGGGCGTGTAATAGTAATATACTACAAGAATAAAACTTTTTATTTTTGTAATATACAAAGTAAGAAATGTTTATCAGTACGGTAAATATTTTAAAAGAAATAAGGTCTAAAATTAAACAAAATGAGATGATAAATACTAATTGTTGAAAAGTTTTTTTGCATTTATGAAAATGGTTAAACACATTGTATTGTAGAATTGAATGAGCCTAAAATTACATGAAAAATGTAATATAATGCCCTGCACAGCAACTATGAGCCTTGTACAAGCAATCTTTAATTTTCATTGTATGCACTGTACTATACTACATGTAAAGTTATCGTAAGAAAAAGTCTTATTTACTGTTGTTGTAGTAACAAATACTGTAAATAAAGGTAAGGGAGACTCAATACAACTGAATTTAGACTGTTTATTAGATCAATAATCACATATTGATGTGAACTTGTGTTCAAAGATAATTGAATGAGTTGGAGTCATGCAATTAAATTGGCACTTTATGCCAATTTAATTGGCATTGGCCATTTTAATGTTTCATTAAATTGGCAATTAAATGAAACAATATTTCATTGGCCAAGAATTACTGGTAATAATATTACTTCTAAACAGGTTATATCAAAATATAATATTATATAAGACTGGTCAACATGATTTTTATTTCACAAGTACCAGTAGGTGTATTTTATTCATCTTTTAAATATGTATTCGGAATTTCACAATCACCCAGTTTCTTTTATTTTAATTTTTTAAAATATTTTATGACTTCTTTTGTCCATTCGTCTATTGTCAACTAAAAGAGCATTGTAAATATGAAGGACCCAAATGCTAACACAAAGGTTACCAAAGACAAACCAAATGCTACAATTGTGAAGTTTCAAAGTGTACAGATATGTATTATTGTGATCTTGGGTAGCACACATTCATCAGAAGGATGTTAGTTGTGAGACAGTAGTGAACCAGTAAACACGTCATTGTGAGCGCTTTTTGTGTCTGAATTATTGTGTATCACATATTTACAGCTTTATTTATTTTAATTAGTTGTTAATTACAAAATTCTCAGAGTTTGTTTAAATTCTCCTAAAATTTTTTGTTATGTACGATTATTTGGTGAGTGACACTCACGTCCTAAAGGCAAAAATCTTACTCCATTAGTAAAAAAGTGTTATGAACTTTATTTTGGGTGTAAAATCAGAACCAATCAAGGCTCTGGACCTCACATATCTGTTGTTTATCGTGTTCTCAGCTTCTCACTGCATGGAAAAATGGCACATGCCAGATGCTATTTGCTGTCTATATGATTTGGAGGGAATCCAAAAATCACTCTTCTGATTTATTTCTGCTTAATAAACATTAAAGGGATTATGTCAAAATCAAAACATACAGTGATGTATCCCAAATTGCAATCTGCAATGGGACCTGTTCCACACTGCGGAGAATTGCCTATACCAAAGCTTCTGAAACATATTATATTAGATGCAGAGAGCTCAGAGTCTATTGGAAGTAAGGAAGTATAGAAACAGATTCCGGTGATATATCTTTTATGTAAAGCAGTTCATCTGAGCCTTATTTACTGACTCAAGAAAATCAAGTCTCTCATATGAGATTTAAAGTTATCTAAAAAAGTCATAAATGCTGCTTCCTGGCTAAAAGGATGGAATCTTCTTCAAAAGTATACAAAATATGTACTTATTGTCATTGTCATTCTGAAATTAAAGATTATCTGAAGAAAGTGATCTTATGGGTCTCTTCTCTTATAGGGACTCATTATAATGAAACCCAACAGAATGGCGCTTCTTTATTCCTCTAAAATTAGTTTAAAAGCTGTGCTTCTTCATAATTGAAATAAATTCCCATCAGTACCTTGGCTTATTCTACTAGTATGAAAGTAACATATGAAAATTTAAACTTTATATTGGAAAAGCTCCAATATACAATGTATGAATGGAATATTTTGGTGATTTGAAAGTAATTGTCCTTATTCTTGATCTGCTGCTTGGTTACACAAAGTACTGTTGTTTTTTGTATGAGTGGGACAGTCTGGATTTCAGACAGAAAAAACCATTTCATTAGAAAAAATTACCTAAACGCGAATCATTCATTCCTGAACAGAAAAATGTGAAACATGACCCATTTTGTAATTGTAAAAATGTGTATCTACCTCCATTACATATCAAATTAGGATTAATGAAGAATTTTGTCAAGGCCATGGACAAAATTCCTGGTTTCATGTACTTAAAACAGTTTCCTAAAATTAATGATGCAAAAATTAAAGAAGGAATATTTGTGGGTCCACAGATATGATCACTAATGTATGATGATAAGTTTGAGAAACTAGTAAATTCAATGGAGAAAGCAGCTTGGCAAGCATTCAAA
>JAAAKQ030044318.1:0-16564 GCA_010016005.3 Zanna intricata
TATTTTGTAACGAAAGAAGTGAGAGTTTCTGCATCCTCCTTACCGTGTATTTACAATTTTATTGTAATTTTATGGGGTTATATAATTTTCTATTTCGGCCTCCGTGGCTGAGTGGTAGCGTTTCGGCCTTTTATCCGGAGGTCCCGGGTTCGAATCCTGATCAGGCATGCAATTTTTCACACACGCTATAATTCATTCATCTCATCCTCTGACGATATACCTTAATGGTGGTTCCAGAGGTTAAAAAAAATTTTTTTTTTAAATTCTATTACTATTTTTATTCATATCCCGATAATTCAGATTTCGATTGTTGTAATTATGAGAATACCGCAATGTCTTTTAAAGAGTTATCAGTTGAATGAAAAAAAAAAAAAAATAGATCATAGTGTTTTACAAAGTTATAATGAAGTCCGATGATTGGTCATTTTATAATATTAAGTGAGGAAAAGCGTGTTTTCAAGTGTTCTATTAGATTCAAAGCAATAGATAAGCAACCTTATGAGTATATCAATGAAGTATTTCTATTTCCGTTTCGTATTATAAAAATTTATTTATATATATTCTGTGCTAAGAGTATACGTTATTGTTATAAATTTTTTATCAGATATTTCTGCTTTTGAATAATTATTGTTTATTAATTTCTATGAGAGATGTTGTTGTCGGAAAATATTTAGTGGATATATATATATACAGAATGTATTGCGAAGTAATGTAAGTAATTTAAGAATTTATGTTTACTAATGAAATTAAAGGACAATGGAATTTAGGTCCGAAAAACTCTTTTTTCGAGTTACATCTTTCCATAGATTTAATCAAAATTTTGGTACGCAGTACATGATTTAAATTTTGTAAAAGTGCGCTAACGTGAAGGAAAATTTTGAGCTTTTATTTAAAATACCAGCAGGAAATTCCTATTGAGGTTTCTCGTAAAAGGAATTTACTTTCTAGATAGTTCAAAGCCTATTTAATCTTCCAAATTGAATTAAAGTTTTATTATTAAAATTTAGGTAACTTTTCTTCTTCTTCTCAAACATAACAATTCTGCTTTTATCATTTTGAAATTTATTCAAGTTAATTCTTGTTGACGATTTGAATAAAATAAAACGAAGTAATTTATATTAATTGTCGGAAAGGATATTGCCCTGGTCATCTAGTTTTTAATATCAAGGCATGTTGCATTACTTGCATTTCCAGTAAACAGTTATCGATTGCCAGGATTGCCAAAACCTGGCAATCCATATTCATATAAGAAATCTCATATAAGAATATTCATATAAGAATATAAGATATTTCATATAAGAAAATCGATAACCTGGTTTGAACGGAACGAGTTCGATTATAGTAATTATGAGAATACCGCAATGTCTTTTAAAGAGTTATCAGTTGAATGAAAAAAAAAACATGGATCATAGTGTTTTACAAAGTTATAATGAAGTCCGATGATTGGAATTTCATAATACTAAGTGAGGAAAAGCATGATTTCAAGTGTTCTATTAGATTCAAAGCAATAGATAAGAAAAAAAATAAAATAAAAGGTACATTTTTGTACTTACATTTCTCTCTCAGACTAATTTAGGATTTAGAAGGAAGGCTTAAAAAGAGTAAAGGAACATATATAGCATTTACAAATCTTATAAAAAAATTTGATTTTTTGTAATGGATTAAAAAAAAAAACAGCAAATTTAAAAGTAGGGAAGAAGATTTATTTATATCTAATGAAGACTCAGGTAATAGTTAAAAGAATAAAAGATAAGGAAAAATAAGCTGTGATTAAAAAGGAATAAGATAAAAATTGAAGGAAAAAATAAAGGTATCATTATTCAGATAATATTTTTCTTTGGTAGAAATTAAAAATCACTTAGAAAAAATACTGAATGATATGGATTTATTTTTAGGAGAAAAATAATTTAATTTGAGAATGAATAAGTATAAAACAAAGATGATGAAATGCGTGAAGAATAATGAGAAATTAAATTTGAGTATTAACATAATATATAAGAGTTTGCAGAATTTTTTTATTCAGCGAATAAATTTAAAAAGGATGGATGGATGATATGGCAAAAGTAAGGACAACTTTCTTTAAAAAAAAATCTGCTGATGTTAGACACAGGACTAAGCTTTTGAGTATAACGTACGGCTTTATGATAATGAAATATGAATGAAAGAAAAAAAATAACAGCATAGGGCATCAACAGCTATGGTTATTAGCCCGATAGACATCGGTAGCTTATGAAAATATGGCGTACCTGACCGTAATTCGAACCCCAGAACTAATATATGACGATACGTGATATATGACGATGTTGAAAATTATATGGATCCATAATATCCCTAACAAAAATTATGTAAGGCGAATGAAATTATCTAGAGAATGAAATTTGGGGCGGTATCAAGTAAAGTGATGAATTAGATTGGTGAAACTGATAAGCAGTTATTCAGGTTTAGATGATTTGCTGATAAAGAAGTGTGTAGAAAGTAAAGAAAAAAATCTTACACAGTTCTGTGCAAGAAGGCCGACTTTTTGTTATTTTGTTACACATATTCCAAGTTACAGCATCATAATGAACCACAATTCTAATTTGGCTCGCTCATATTTTTTCGACCTTAAATTGAGCGTAACTCAAGAACGCCTCGACCAATCTTCATCAAATTTTTTTTTCACATGCAAAAATTCATAAAAACTTCTACAGCTTATATAAATTTAAATTACGTAGTGTTTTAAATTTTCGAAACACAAAATTTTGTACATAGGCTTATACATAAATATTTATGTATAAGCCTATAAATATATATATATATATATATATATTTGTTTGGACAATAGTATTATTTTCAGACTTGTTTATTATTTTCAGATTTGTTTGGATAAAAGTATTGTTTTTCAGACAAAAGTACGGTAGTACTTTTGTCTGAAAAATCTGTAAATACCTGTAGAGGCAGATAATGGTTGGAACATGTAAAATAGACAATTAGTAATTTTAAATGTAGCGTTAAACGATTAACATTTAACAGAAAGGAATAGAGATAGCGTCAAAATGTTTAGTTAATTGACTACTGGAGGTTTTGATGTTTTGCTTGTTTTTTGCTGGTTGATTTGTTGTATTGATGGTATTCTCTCTTTTACTCATCCAAAAAAACCATTCGTACACTTCTTTCCTATTGGGCTTTATAAAATGTTAAAGACATCACTTACTGATTAAATATCTGATGATAATGTAAATGTATATTGTATATTTAACAATTTTTACTCTATTAAAAATAAATTTAACAGTAGAAAAGCGAATGGGCAATAGAATTCTTTAATTTTCTGTCTTATATAAAATCCCAGTACGCTTTACAAACTATTGTATATTCAATTCACGCGTTACTATGGATACAATTCACTCTAAAACACATTTTCAACAAATTCCTATTTGGGATTTACTTTTTGTAACGTACAGACTTACTAAAAGTAACAGTCTTTTTTATTATGTCTCTCTTTTATTTCTTTTCTCTACCGTAACATCCGAATAAATGAAATTATGTTTAATGTCTTGTATAAAAAAGCCAATCTTTACTTTTCTAGAAGTACAGTATTATTCAAGATTACAGTGTGAAAATAATATTACGCAGGCTGTAAAATAAACCTTAATTGTTTTTTAACGAGAATATATTAAGTTTATTATATCAAAATTATAGATATAAAAGTAATCAAATAAAAATTTGTAAAGATTTGATTGATTAACTTTGAAGAAATTGCCATGTTATAAATTAATATAGATATTTCATATAAGAAAATTTTTCAATTATAAAAAATTTTCAAATATTTTCTAAAGAAAAAAGTTTTAAATGTTTTTATAATAAAAAAAATTCTCTTTTGGATTTATTGAAAAATTATCTTTTTTGTAAAGTATTAAGAATAACATATTTCTTTTCCTGCCTTTCACGGTTTTGGCCTTAGGCTTGTTTCGGTGTTGCTGTTTCTCCTCCCATACTTTTATTGGTCGACCCACACTTGGTCTACCTAATAACGGGCTTATAATCCATTACCTATTTTGGAATTCGACCATTTCCCATCCTTTAAACATGATTTTCTATCTCTCTCGGTATCTTGATATTCCAGTTACTCCCAATTCATATCACGTGGATAATGTGAATTGGGATTCAGCTTAGAAGATAAGCTAGTAAGTCAAATATTACAATTAATTATCCAACGGTTCTTGGTTGTGATCAGGAAGACAGATATTTCACACACACGCATGCACGCACGCACACATACACTTACATGTAGAAACTATAATTTTACTTTCAAGCCTGAAGTACCACAATTAAAAGGAAATCCTTCTTTTTTAGCCCTCACTCGAGTAGAGAATATTTTTAAAGCAATACATTTTATATAATTAACATAACTAATTCTTTGTTTTCAATTCTACGGATAACAACTAATAACGAAATTATGAAAAAATATGACGAACCTTTGATACTAATTTCTTTTTAATTACAACATCAAAATAGTTTGTTTCCACTCATTGAGTGCAATATCGAAAAAACAGTTTGGAAATAATATTTTTGATAAATAAATTTATTCCTTTCATTAGTCCTTTATTAGACATATGAAAGATAAATCAGTTATAAAGTGACGATGTCGGAGCAACGATTAGTATCATTTATTTTTCAGAGGTTTAAACTTATGCTTCTTTTAATATGCCTATCACATAAATAAAACACATGATAAAAAATAAATTTAGATAGCTTATATATTACTATTAGTAAGGAATATATTATTCGAAGTTGATTTAAAATTTTATTTTGGAAATGTTACTTAAACGGTACAATAAGTGATAAAAATATCCGAAAAATAAATCTTTTTTTTTAATTTATGCTTGAATACATTTTTTATGTAGAATTTTAGTTGAAATAATAATTTTTTTTTTATTTTCTAAATAGTGGAAATATCGATTTGAAAGTTTATTTTCAATAATTATTGTTTATTATGTCTATTGTATATTATTTATTTATTATTGTATATTGTCTATTATTATGTTTATTATCAAGAGATTTATAAGGGTTATTAGAAAAAAAATTTCTTTCAAAATCCCAATAAGTAAGAGGTCCGTAGGTTGGAAATACCACAAAACCTTGAGAAGTTAATCGGTCCCATTTCATGAACCTGGTTTGGATTTGTACAAAAATGTAATTACATTCTGAATACTTCTGTTTAATAATATATGCGATTTAGAGTATTTCCGATTTCTGATTAACTTTTATCAATCAAAATATTTTGATGTTTAGAATAATAAAAACGACTTACAGCTGAGACAACAGATACTCAAAAAGTCCTTAACTTCGAAAAAATTTACTAGAACAAATTAATTATTAGAATAAGGTCGGAAAAGTATGTAGAATAAAAGTGTGCCCAAGCGGACATTAGCGAATAACTTCTTAATTTTTTTATTAACAAATTAAGGAAAACCTATTAGTTTTTCACCAATAGTGGCTTTTATTTTTAGTTGGCTGTAGAAATAAAAAGAATCATAGATAGCTAGAAAATTTAGCATAAAATTTTTTTCGGTACTTTTTTCTACGAGCAAAACTAAGGGTGCTAGCGAATTTTACAATAAGTATCCAAATCGCGCTATGGTAGCGTAACATGGAAACCTCTTGTAGCTAGGTACCTTCTCGTATACATAAGACTAAATGGCTAATTGAATAATTTATTCATAAAGATCTTAATTTTATTTTTACCTTAATTTTGATAGTTTAGTAATTTATCTATAAAAATTTTTATTTTGCTCATGGAAAAAAGTGTTTCGGAGATTTTTTATGCAAAATTATCTTAGCTTTCTACGGAGGAATTTATTTCTTTATAAGATTATGTATAAACAAAATATTGACGAAGAACTCTATATTTTTTCAAAAAATCTCTTTTTTCACAAAAAGCACACAATATGCAAAAAATTGCAAAATCAGTGAAATCTAAGGTACTATGATAAGTAATATTAATTATTTCATAAATATTATTTGTTTAGTCATTCGTGGGTTTTGCCGGCTGTTGCATCTGTTTATACAGTCGAATTGTATGCCATTTGACAAGTTTTGTGGTATTGTGAGCACTATAATGTGAAATTCTTTTTTATCTGCAGCGACTCAATGAGTGGTCTTCAGTTACTGGAGGATACGCACTCAACAGATTCCTTGTTGAAAGTGGTACTTGCGTTACTCCGAGTGCTAAACAAGAAGGGGCTAAACAAGAAGAAGGACACTGATGTGGATCCCGGGACAATGACGGCATTGCTGAAAACGAGGCTGTGAATAAGACAGCTCGAGCGACTGCTGACGCGCCTGAGCCCGAAGAAATTCCTATCAGACCTGGCGATGTTAAGTATTACGTCTCTGTTTGTGTCAGACAACAATGGCACAGAATTTTGAGAGGGTTAACAACAAATTCAATGCCGTGAAGATTCAGTGGACCAATCCCTCAACGACCAAGAGGAGAGAACAAGTTGTTATAACAAGGCTGCGGATAGGACGTACGAACCTAACGTCGAGTTACCTGTTAACTGGCAACAATCAGCCGGTTTGTGAGGAGTGTCAAGAATCACTGGCGGTGAAATACATACTGGAAGATTGCATCATACATAGAGATGTAAGTCACCAATTTGAAATAGAAGGAGGAATAAAGAAAATTTTGAGAAATGATGAATGTGCTGTTAGAGATCTTCTGTCCTTTCTTTATGCAACTGCTCTCTTCTACTGTATTCAACCTTGTAAAATGTGATTTCAGAAGGCATCTCTACTGAATATAAGTTTCTATGTCCAGGAAGAAAACTTAATTATTTAAATATTTTGTTTTATGTCTGTTTTGTACTGCATGGGAACTTTCACATCCCATGTAATTGTGAAGATTTTATCAAGGACTAAGTTTGTTCCACACACAAAACATGTATGGTAAATTTTTAATACTAGTAGTGTACACTAAAGTGTTTGTATGTGCATTATAATTTGTGATTTTATACTTTGTTCTTGTGCTGTTCTTTCAACATAATACCGGCATTACACGCTCTTATTTTTGCTCATAGAGGAAAGTACCTGAGGGTTTTTTATACGAAATTTCCTCAACTGTCTATTGGTGCTTTTTATTTTTACCTGCGATTAAAAATAAAGCCATAATTGGCCAAAAACTAAAAAATCTTTCCTTAATTTGTTAAATAGTTAATCGTTCATGTCCACCAGGGCATACTTTTATTCTACATATTTTTCCGGACCCATTCCAGTAATTTATTTCCTGTAGTAAAATATGAGAAAGACATTACTGCTTGCTATACTTTCAATGGCTGCTGTTTAAAAAGTGAACGCGTAAGTACGTTACCCTCATGGTTACTAACATCAACAAACCTCATAAAATTAAATTTCAAGTTCATAAAATTTTTTTGATCATAAAAACTATATTGATTTATATTGATTTTTTTTCAATATTGAATGTATTCAATATTTCTTTTTGATGTACTTTTTAATAATATTAATTAAGAAAAACTTAGCGGGTCTCCGTGGCGCGAGTGGTAGTGTCTCGGCCTTTCATCCCGGAGGTTCCGGGTTCGAATCCCGGCCAGGCATGGCATTTTCACACACGCTACAAATCGTTCATCTCATCCTCTGAAGATATACCTAACGGTGGTTCCGGAGGTTAAATAAATAAAAAAAAAAACTTATGTTAGGATTTAAAATTATGATCCGATTACTGCTTTAATTTAGTAAATTCGTTGAAAAAAGTTTGGGTTGTATAATAGTGTCCATCGGGCTGGTCTAGTGATTAACTCGTCGACGTAAATCAATTATTTAACAGCTGGTTTTCAAACTCGAAGGTTCTGAGGTGGTTCTGACTGTGGATAGCGGTGTAATTTGATAGTTGGGGTTCAGTTAACCTCACAACTCAGGAATGGTTGGTCAGAGTCTGTGACTCTCAAGCCTAGACCTCATTTACATAACATATCATTCTTATCTCATTGAGCCGGGGGAGAAAGGGTTGCTTATTGTTCATTAGTTGAACAAATTGCAACGTACGCATTAAAAAAAATAAATAAAATAAAAATATTATATTGGCGAGAGGGATGAAATATTTTGAGTTTAGTGTCCTGGTATAAGAAATTTCATAAAAATATTTTTTTCTTTTTTAATCGAATACAAGAATTCCTTTCTAAATTCGACCAGAATTTTTTTATTTTTATATAAATACAGCTATTATTATTTTCTTAAAGAATTTAAAATAACTTTTATTTCTGCTAACATTTATGTTAGCTCAACAAACCTCTTACCTCAAAAAAATTAGCAAGAAAATGTGATAAAAATATTATACATATTTTCTTATCCTTTAAAAACTCTTATTCTCGTAGAGTTCTCTAAAAACTTTTTTTTATCGATAATATTAGGTAATTTTTTGTTTTAAGTACTGTTCGAATTATTATGGGAGTTCAATAACAAACCCAATATCATGTGATTAATATTATTCGATTCACTTGTGGTTCCACTAAAGGGAACCGATTGTAAATAAACTAGTTATGGAAAAAAAAAATATTTCTATCCTAAACTGTCTTACTTCATTTTCGATAGTCATTGCGTAATTTCGAGATTCTCAACTCTAGTACTTTATTTATATCAATATGCAGGTGTTTCGTTGTTTTTTTTTTTAACTCGATTTCTTTTTATGAAGGCTGTATTTTATAATATTGTATTTAATGTGGCTTCTCCATATTTTAAATTGAAGTAAAATATAATTTAAAAAAAAGTACTAACAAATAAAACAAATATTTTGCTTAAATTATTATTCTAAACATCAACTTTTGAAGTCAGCACCAAATTACAGTGGTTTAATGTGTTTCTGTTAGTTATTTATTCTTAAATTAGCATCGACTTCAGATAGTAAAAATTTAAAGAATTCGGGACAAGATTGATATTTTTCTTTTGAATATTTTTATCTAAAATCAATTAAATTTATTAAAATTTTTCCATAATAAATATTTTATTTTCACTAGCAACAGATATTTTGACTTTTAATCGGTCACTACAGTAATAAATATTTCCTTGTTTTTTTTTTCTCTGTATTATTATTTTTTATTTTAAAGCATTATTTTATGACAATATCATAATAAAATTATTATTCTATGAATTTAAAATAAGTAAATTAAAAGAAAAAAAAAATTGTAGAGTGTATGATTTCATAAAAGAAAAAGAAATATATTTTTATTAGGATCATTATTAAATATTTCTATCTTTATATCCTGCAGATTTCCAATTTTCGTTTCGCGGACTTCCAACTGAGAATCATTAAGGCACCTCTTATCCTCTTAACAGTTATTCTGAAGTTCGAAATGAAAAGAAAGAAAAAAACAAAATAACGATGGTGTAAAAAATTATATTAAAAATCTTTTTAAAGCATATTTTTTTATTTATATGTACTTATTGTTTTAGCATTGTTGGTCTTAGGAAGATAATATATAATTTCTATGACTATAAAGAACTAAGTTAATTTTGGAAATCATACACATTGTATTCTTTAATTATTAAATTATGTTTTTTTAAAAATTAGTAATTTTTAAATTATCTTTCGATGATGTAAGGGAATAGTATTTTTATTAGTGTTTGAGAGTACAGACCAAAGTCCCTCTTCAAATTTACTTGAAAATATATGTGTAGGTTAAAACTAGGCTGCTGCTTATCACCCTGATTCTTTATTATGATTATTGAAGATAAGATCAAAAGTATCCTAGAAGAAGGTAAAAGAATCAACATAGAAAGAAAGAAAATAGATTGTAAAGGTGTTCCAAAATTAGATAACATTTTAATTTTTTAATAAAACGTTTTTTTCTTTGATAATTGATAATATTTTTTTTTTACTTTATTGGAAAGTTGTGACATGGAGGTTTATGTGCGATACCAAAAATCTGACACATGAGTGCCACGGTCTAACTGCACATATACCATTCTTTTGAAAAAAATTATTCAATATATGTTGACATAATTTTCTGAGAAATGTTCATGTTGTATCACAATTTCTTCTTTGAGGCCCTCAATTGTTTGTGGTTTATTGATGTACGTTTTATCCTAAAGATAAATCCAGAGAAAAAATCCAACGGTGTCACGTTATTTGTTTACGTCACTTGCTGCCAGATAACACGACCATTAAACTTTTTTAGCAATAACTGTATGGTTTCATCGGCAGTGTGGCATGTTGTACAGTCTTGTTGAAATCATATGTCTTGCACATCCGTATCAATAATTTTATAGTAAGGTTATAAAAAATCTTGAGATCATCTCATGATATCCATAGACGGTAACGGAATCTCCACTTTCATTTTCGAAGAAATAAGGTCTAATCAATCCTCCAGTCTAATCAAACTATGACCCGTCGAAGATGGATAGGAAGTTCTTTAATATTTTTTTGGATTTTCTGATCCGCAGATTCGAGAATTTTTTATAAAACCGGTAAGAAGAAATTGTGCTCCATCGTTAAATATGATTATTTTCGAATAATATTAGTTATAAACTCCTTATATTGTTATTTTTTGCCATTTATACTGGTTGTTGAAGTGTGTACTTATCCATAATTTAACCTCACAGTTTACTGATAATAGCATATAAAAATATTTTCTCTGGTTTTACCGCGGAAAAAATGGCGGCAAATTAAAAATATCAGTTCATTTTGGGACATCCTCTACAAGGTTCACAAAGGTCATGGATTGAAGAATAGAATTTTTAATTGATGATTTCAAAATTAAAAACCAGTGTGACAGAATATGGAATGAAAACGAATATTATGAAGTTATAAGCCGATGGAACGTTTTACATAAAAAAAAGGAAGAGTTGAACTACTAAAGCACCAAATCTACTTTTGTAGAATGTTGAGATTCGTTAAAAAACCCCTCATCGTGGAATCAGTTTTTTTTTACAATGAAAACAAATTTATATTTTTAAATTACCGTATATAGTGTAGGTGTGAAAAATTAAAAACCTTTCCGATATAAAACTGGGAGAGTTATTGCTTCACTATGAAGATCGAAGTAGTTAAAGGATTTATTTTTTACTGTCGAATATTATTATAACAAACAATGCTTATGGTTTAAAGAAACATGACAAATAAAGAATCAAGTTAAAGAAATCAAGAAATAGATATTTCAAATTAGAACACTGTTAAAATAATAAAGAATCTATTTAAAAATCGATTATTCCTGAACAAATAAAACTGAGATTATAGCTCGTTTTCTTTCGTTTTAGCTGATAATATATTTTTATATGATTTATCCATTTAAGTTTTTTTTTTTTTTTTTTTTTTTTAAATCTACTAAACAGAATGGAATTTATCTTCTTTTTTAATATTTGTAAATTGTTCTACTATATATCGTTCTTGGAAATAAAATAGCTTTAAAAAACTGTTATCACCCATAATTGGATAATAAACAAATAATATGCCAAAATTAATTTTTTTTTAATTATACAAAATCTGCCGTGGACATCATATCACGTCCTTGTACGTATATTAAATTACATATACACATTTTTCTAAAATGAAAAGTACATAAAAGTTTTATCTATTGATAACGTCTGGGTATTTTTTTTCATATATTTATTATTATTATTATTGAATTATTTATCGTAACATTTTTTTTTACAATCCGAGGTTAATAATCATATAAATAAATTTAAAATAAAAAAGAAAGAAAAGAAAAAGGAGATAAAGTCTAATTCAAACTGATGCGTCTTCCCCTTATAAGATCCAAATATTTAATTAATTTTTCATTTGGCTATAACTCTGGAACGAATGAAAACTTTGAATGGAAGTTATATACCGTAGAAAATCTCTCAATGAGTCCTTATTACTGCAGTTAAGAAAAACTCAAAAATCCAAATTATTCTGGAATTTGGTTTTTTTTTTTTTTTTTGGACCGTTTTGATTCAGTCGATTGCAATCAAAAGGGGAAGTGTACAACTAAACGTAACAATAGTCCTAAATCCAAAATTTCAACATCCTACGACTAATCGTTTTTAAGTTACGTGAGATACGTACATACGTCACACGCCGAAACTAGTCAAAATGAATTCAAGAATGGTCAAAACGGATGTTTCCGTTGAAATCTGAAAACCGAAAATTTTCGCGATACAATATTTCCTTTATTTCATACAAATAAATAAAAAAAGATGTTGACAATTGTCATTTATATGAAATTTATTCGCAGCTTACAATTACGAGTTATTTAAAAGGTTCTTGTAACTTATTAACTCATCACTTCTTTTCCCTCCATCTCTTTTTCCTTTATTATCACTCTCACTTCCATTAAAGGAACGTCTCTTATATTATTATTCTTTGGCTTTTGACCTTCTAATTTTTATTTTAGAAAGCAGTAATGTTTATTTTATGATGTTATCCTTTATAAAAGTTTTATAATTATTCAGCAAATACGCTATCATCAATGAAGAAAACAATTAAACAAGAACCTTTACGAGGTTGTTTATTAATAAAGTTCCAAGTGTTTAATAACCATCGATTATATAATCGATGAATTATTTTAAAAAGTAATAATTTTAAACAAAACAACAAAAATCAACAGCTATACTTACTTGATGTTTTCTGTTTATTTACTTTAATGTTTAAATAACAACATACTTAAAGCAAACATTATGTCAAACCAATAGTGTACACAATGGCTTTATCATAAAATTGTAATTTTAATAGACAGAAATTATAATATCAGTAAGTCAACTGTGGTTAAAGTTTCTTAACAACATTTAACAGTAATTTGAAAATTACATTTCAATATTACTTGTCGAAAAAAAATATTGTTATGGTTTGATCTGTTATTTCAGTAAAAAGTTATTCTACAAATATAAAAATTTGGGTCGTTTAAAATAAAATTCCTTTTAAAAATAAATAAATTTATCTTGCACCCCTTTTAATAAATGCTCTTTTATAAAGAGATTCCATCTTTACAATTATTTTATAATAAAAAGTAATCTAAAAAAAATTTCAATTCATAGGAAATTTTCAAAATTAAAATAAATGGTGCATATAAAATTTTTAGATGTGGTGATGTTTTATACTAATTACCTTTGGGTTTAGAGTGTTAAACTAATACATTATAAGTTCTGTGATTCTAAGTTAGTCTAAACACTTATAACGACTCAACTGCAACGTCCCAAACGTTTAGTGGTTCATATCAACCTTAATATGTAGCTAAAAAAAAAAATTTTTTTTTAGTTTTCTGAAAGATTATATATTATTAATATTTACCTAAAATTTTTTTTGAGGTGGGGATGATTTATGATGAAGTTTGATTATAAAATTATCGTTCTGTTTAAATAAATCAAGAAATGTTTTTAAATTTAAAAAATAAAACAATTATATTTTTTAGTTTTTCTGCTCCACCTTCAAAATCAACTTCCAAGAAAACGTTTTGATTTTTCTGCATTTACTATGTTAAATAGAAGACATTACAAAAAAAATTTTACTGAAAAATTTACATGCAATAAAAAGTTACCTCTTTTGTGGGGGTGGGAGTGAGGGTGAATTATGATGAAATTTTATTGCAATATTATTATTAGGAGTTTAAATAAACCAGAAAAGGTTTTAAAAATCGTCATCTTTAAACTTTGATTGGCTCCCCCACCCCCACAATATTTTACTCAAAATTACATATTTTTTTGGATCACATTAACTACTACTACGTCTGGGAAGAAATTTAAAAAAAATCGGTTAAAAATATGCAATAAATAAATAAAAATATAGCTTTTTTGATTTTTTTTTGGGAAGAGGGAATTTTGGGGTGAATTTTTTTTTTTTTAAATGATAAGATATAATCTTTTGTTCTAAACTTAATATACACTAGTGTTATGTTTGAAAAATTTTGAGAAAATTGACCCCATAGAAATTATTTACCTCGCTCTCTGAAGATATTGACCGTAAAATTTTATCAAAAAATTGTCCCATATACACAAGTCTTTGTAAAAAATTTCATCAAAATAAGTTTATGCAGTCAAAAGTTATTAAGCTTCAAACAAGCCGGAATATGTACATACATATGAACATTACTCCCAACCTTTTTTTTTTTATTTTTTGAGTTACCTGGGTCATGAAATGCAATAAAACCTATATTTAGTTTTTTGACTGATTACCATACTTTTAATATTGAAAAAAGTAAAGTCAAGGCAGTAAGTAAGATTTCGTTATATATTAAAAGTGTATTTTAATTTCTTAAATTTTATTCCAGACGTATTCTATTTTTTATTATTCTTCAATGTACAGAAAAGACATTGCAGAATAATTAAAAAAAAAAAAAAACAGTGTAATTAGAGTGAAAATATTGTACCTTATGAATCTCTTTATAAAAAAGGAAAAGATGTTTTATATAATATTAAAATTTGTTTTTTTCCTTTGATATCCTTGTAAGTTGTACTGTATTAAAGGAAACTAGATATTTCGTGTACTACAGTACTAAACTGCGCAAACGGCAAGAAGGAAGTCGTTTTTATACAATATACTTCGCTTACTTGAAATGACTGTATTATTTCCTAACAAAGATTTCAAACAATTTTAATGGAAATTCTTTTTGCCATTAAAACTAATCATATCTTAATTGAGAGCTAAAATGATATTGTTTTTAAAATTGGTCACCATTTTTAAGATTGTTTAGAAAAAAATTTTGTTTTAAATACTGCAACTACAGATGACTTTTTTTTTTTTAATAAATACTTTATACTTTAAAGTAAAAATTACTTTAATTTTTTTTTTTGTTGTAAAAATAATTTCTTGACAAAGTAATGATAATGATAGGTGAAAATTGTTTTCCTTGGAAAAGGGAGAATTTGTTTACAACTTTTTAATTCTATCAGGTATTATTGATTTATGTACAAACTTGAAAAAAGAATAAGCTTTAATACGATATATAACTAATAATGATTTTGTAATGAACATCATTATTCTCAGAGAAATTAACTTTTCTTTTGTACTTCTTATAACTCAATTGATGTGTAAAATCTATTAGAAATACTAAAAATGATTTTAAATAAGTTCTTGAACCCTTTTTTGTTGTTAAAAAATGTATTAAATTGCTTCAATTTGTAAAAGATGATTTTATGTATCTTATGAAAATGATTTTACAGAAAGTTTACTTCACTACCTAAAAAAAAAAAAAAAAAAAAAAAAAAAAAAAAAAAAAAAAAAAATAATAATAATATTAATTAGACTAACTTTCGACTGGAATCATTCAAAGTGAAAAAAGGCAGAAAAAACTTTTTTATATTATTTCTTAAGTTTTTTTTTGGGTTATTTAATATATTAGTATTATTTATTAACATTCTCTTATTTTTGTATTTTATTTAAGTATTTTTTCTTTAATCAATCGATTATTATTAACCACTTGAATTACGCTTTTTGATTTTACTCTTATTTTTTGTAAGTTGCCTTCGAGAGTTTCTCTTAACTTGTTTGTTTAAATTTAATTTTATATCTTTTATTTATTAAGTGAATTAAGTATATAAATAAACTTTTTTAACTAGATAATTTAATAAAGCTAACAGAGGTTTTAAAGAGCAAAGCTTTTCAAAAAATAATAACTGAAAAACAAAATATTATATAAAACGATTACATTTTGAGGAATTTGTGAAAACTGGATTCAGTCAGTATTGTATACACGTTATTTTATTTTGTCACTAAAGTTACAATCGGCTTAGGAGATTAAATATAATGTTTACGTTCTACTGTACTATTATTCGGGTCGATAAATGTCAAGATATAAATCTCTAAGTTTTACACAAAAGATTTTAATTTAAAGATGTATAACGTTTAGTATTAATTAAATTAATTCATTTGAAATGAAGAAATTGCTGTTTTAGAATCAAATAATAAGGTAAAACATTTAATAGTAAGAAATTTTTTAATAGCGTACATCTATTGGAAATAAATCTTTAATAAAAAAAAAATAAAAATAAATTATTCTAAGCTAAATATATGCGTGCTTGGTAACGAACACCACAACTTTTAAAACTCTCCTACTAAAAATATTCTTAAAATTCTGATTTATCCTTTTGCATTTTGAATAACTTTACCATAAATTAATTTTTAAAATAATTTAAAAAAATATGATACAAAGCATATTTAGAGGTCTCACAAGATTTATTTGCGTACAATCACATACTACGATTTATTTATTAATCCTTGCGTACTTCTTTTATATTTGAAACCTTGAATTTTTATTAAAGGACAAGAGAAAAGATTACGAAAGTAGAATTACTAAAGATGGACGAAACAGGAGCGATATTAAATGCCGAATAGCACCGCAGGCAAAACGAGCTTTAAGCCAGAAATATAATTCAATTACATCAAAAATGAATTTAAGCGTCAGGAAATTATTTCTGAAAGTATATGTCTGGAGCGTTGCTTTATATGGAAGTGAAACTTGACACGATCGGATTACCTGAGAAGAAAGGATTAGCATTTTGAAATGTGGTGCTACAGAAGAATTTTAAAAATCAGATGGGTGGATAAAGTGACAAATGAAGAGGTATTGCGGCAAATCGATGAAAAAAGAAGCATTTGGAA